>APFE031325319.1:0-23280 GCA_000404065.3 Pinus taeda | reverse complement strand
AAATACATCTTGGAACTCTTTGAACAAATCCACATACTTTGGCTTTTGATCAGGGGGTAGATTTTTGGACAATTTAATCATTTTGGGCTTTTCTGCTGTCCCTATGTTGTGTTCTTCTATAGTAGCATCTAAAGGCTCCATTTTTGGCTTTTTGGGCACATCATTGTCATCAAACATGTCTTCTAATGGAGTAAGGCCAACAGGCAAAAAATCTTTCTTTAAATCAATGAACTCAGCCTCTGCTTTGGCTGCTTCCTCCAAATGCATTTGTTTCAACTGTTCTATGTTTGTATTGTCAAAAACAGTTGGGTTCAGGATTTGTTTTGCTGTTGCAGCTGTTACAGCCTGTTGATTTTCATTTGTTTGTTGTTGGGAATTGTTCATGGCCTCCATGTCAATGTTTAAATTTGAAAACTCGCCCTCAAGAGTGAGGAAATTGTTAATGTGGTCATCATTTTCAAATACTTGCCAATCTCTAATATTGTTAGGAACAACGGGCCTATGTTTTATCTCACTAGTGAAGTGGTGATTTGGCTCAAAGGGAAGCTTGCATGTGCTA
The DNA here is from genome assembly GCA_000404065.3 of Pinus taeda. Classification (NCBI taxonomy): domain Eukaryota; kingdom Viridiplantae; phylum Streptophyta; class Pinopsida; order Pinales; family Pinaceae; genus Pinus; species Pinus taeda. Next base: position 22,721 of record APFE031325319.1, on the reverse strand, counting down.
GCAAAAGTGGCTAGACTGTGTGCATGTATGTTATGGTTTCTAGCAATCTTGGCAAGCTCGGATCCAGCGAAGGTATTAAGTATTTCTGTTGCAGGAGTCCTATAGGCCCTCATTCTATTGTCATTGGTGACAAAGTTACCTTTCATTTGTTGTATGATTAAATCAGAGTCACCTAGAATGGACACTTTGTAGCTCCTAGGACTTTGAGCAATTTTAGGCCTAAGAGGAGAGCTTCATACTTTGCCATGTTGTTGGTACATCTAAAATTTAGTCTGTAGGCATGGCCTTTAGCATGATTGTCATGTGTATTGTGAATCCATACACCTGCCCCTGCTCCTAACTTGTTGACAGAACCATCAAACTCTAAATACCAGGTAATTTCTTGCTTGTGGTTTGTATTAAGAGTTTCGGCCATTTTAGGATTGGGCAGATTTAGAATCTCTGTTTGGGGAGGTTCTTCTCGTTTGCTGGTTGCTTTTATTGTTGTAACAATTTCAGGGGTATGGGCAACCGATTCCTCGTTGATGCATGTTTTTAGCTCTAAAGCTAGAGGATTCTCATTAGTTGGAGGATTGGTGTCATCATTAAAAAGGATAAATGAATCCATATCAGAATGGATTGAATAAATTGGAAACTTTTATGGCTTCTCCTCACTACTCACCACATACTTCATCAGTGTTTCCCTGTACAACCTCTTTGGTTGCCCGAAGATAGAAATAGTGGCATAAGAGAGGTCGAGTTGGAGGGATCCTTGGAGTTTTGCTCCCCATGATCTTGATAGGAGCATGCCATATTTTGTTGGGATGTCAGCAACTACAATGTCCACTGGGATTGTCTTGTTGGGAAATTGGACTAAAGATACACAAAGGTATTTGATTAAGCCTAAACACTTGACCTGACTTGAGTCAAAGGAGTATAGATCTTTGTAGGGTCTTGTGACATCAAGGTTTAGCTTTTCCATTACAGCTTTGGGCATAAGATTATGTGAGGCACATGAGTCAAAAATAACATTGTGCAAGATTTTGTCTTGTATGTGCAGACTGACATAAAAGGGTGGAACAGATCCATATGTTGTTTTTCCATTAACTTTTGGACCAAACAACAACTCAGGGGTATCATCTAAAACATTTACATCATCCCTGACCTCTGGTAGTTGAAGTGACCTTTGAATTTGTTGCCTATAGACATCATGTTTGGCAAGTTCTGAGAGGAGGATGGATATCTTAAGTTTTCCAATCTCTGCTTCTAAATTAAAGGGTTTTTCCAAAGGGATCTTTGGGTTAGCAGTAGCAGATTTCTCCTTTTCAAGAATACTTTCTGTGTTCTCCTTTTGACTATCTACATTATGGTGAATGACAGTTTGTGACATCTCTGTTTTGGGAAGGTTTTTAGGATTACTGTTCAAATTTTCTTTTAAGGAAGAAGGAGGCAAAGGCTGATCCATAGGATGCTGTATGTCTGTTATGTCCTGTGCAGTTACTTGATGCGGGTTTGGGGCAGAAATGTCAGCTGGTTCTGTTATGACAACCTTGCCTTTAATCTTGTTGGGTTGTTTGCTGTCCTTTGTTTTGCTAGGTGCAGGGATATCAATGGTTCTTGTTCTCAGCTTATATTGTTTGTGGACCTCATACACAGCCGAATCATAACCTTGTTTAAAATCAAAAGACTCTCTCATCTTGGTCTGAAATTGTTTTACATCGGGGTAGTCTTGGTCTTCTTGAGTGAGAAAGATTTGCTGCTCATTTTTTGAATCTATCAAGTTCATGTGAGTCTCTTCTGTGGGCTCACTGGATGTGGATGCCTCTGCGTAGTTTTCTTGGAAAGGAGGCCTAATATCATGGTCGGGACTAGCCCTTCCAACATTTGTGGTTTGATTTTTCCTAAAGTTTAGGTTCTTGATGGTGTTGGGCTGTTGTCCTTCCCATGATGATTTCCTCTCAACACTTTCTACTTTGTCTCCCAGCCTATGCATGCCACTGATAATAGCATCTAACTTCTGGTCTAAGGCTGAGGGTTCTTCCTTAAAGGTGGTTCTTCTCTCGGTTCTAGCTCTGTTTCTTTTGGCAATTAGGTTCGCCTCCACACTAACCGCAACATTTTGCATTTCTGCAAGACTTTGAGGGACTCTTTCCCTTAACTGATAAGCCATTTCAGCATCAAAACCATCAGGAAATTTGTATAAAGCCAGATCAGGTGGGGGTCTTAGGCTCTGTGGTATTGCATTATAAACATTGTTGAACCTTGCGCAGTAGTCCAAAACAGTCTCCTGAGGGCCTCTTTTGATAGTGTCATACTCAGATAATATGTGCAAGGGGTCTTTCTTTTTCTCCCATCTATTGATAAACGACTGATATAAGGCTTCTGGGTCTCCTATGGAATTGGCTGGGAGTGCTCTAAACCAAGTCCGAACGTCGCCTGTTAAACTTTGAACAAAAATTTTCATTCTCACACTATCATCATCAATCTCATAACTCTCAAAGTAGTCCTGCATTTTCTTTGTATGCTAAAGGGTTGTGCAGGCACTTGTGCCATCAAAATAAGTTATTTTAGTCTGGTAATCCTGAGGCATAGCCCCAGGATTTGCAGGCAGCTGTAAAGGTGCATATCTATTAGCCATATTAACAGGGATAAGTGGAACAACAGGGGTAAGTGGAACAACTGGAGTAACTGGGATAATCAGAGTAGTAGTGGTGGTATGCACAGTGAATGGAGGTGTGGAAACAGGGTTTGTAGAAGTGGATGATGAACAAGGGGAAGTAGGGTTTGAACGAAACAGAACTTTGACAGGGGTCGCAAAATGGCTATGCTGAACTGTTTCAGGACTGGAAGCAGTCAAACCTTCTTGTTGCTCTTGTTTTCTAAGGATCTTAGGAATTATATTGGGGTTTTCAAAAACAGCTGGGGGCTTTGGACCTGGATTTGATCTCGTGTAACATGAATGCTTCTTGGGAGCCAGCTTCTAGCTTGTTTTTTTTGATTTTTTCTAACAATACAGGTTAAACAGAAACTTTTAAAGGTCAGTTTCTTCCTCTGCAGAGTTTTGGACTGGTTTTGTGAGATTATCTGAGGAAGGTCCCCAACGGAGTCGCCATTATGTTAGCACTCAGGTTGTCCCTAAGCTCCTGAAGGGATACAACCGAGGTAACCACAAACCAATCTTTGGATTGCAGGTTCTAGCCCACCTGCAATCAGAGAGGGCTCTCTCTTGATGATTTCGCTTTGTTGATGATGAGTTTAGGCTAGTTATTGGGTTCAATGGGTTTTGTTTATGTTTGGATGGTGTTTGAATGGAAGGAATATGCTTTCAAGTAGAGAGGCATGCATAGAGTGATAAGTTTCAAACCATTGGGCATGGAGTCAAGGAGTAGCACCGCAGGTATGCTTTCTTGATCACAAGAGGAGCGAGGAGCAAGGTAGCTGCAAATGAAACAACCTTCAAGATAAAGAGATGGGGTGAAATGTAAGGAATGAGAGGCAATTAAGAATCTCTCAATCAGCTTAACAGAGGGAAGGAAAATGAGCTCTATCTAGGGGCAGTTAACAATCCCTGGATAACTGTCATACATGGTGAATTAGGGCAAATATGAGCCAGGTGGAATTCATATTTATGCCTAAAATAGATGAAAAACATAAAGAAACAACAAAAATTAAGCATAGAGTGCAATTAAAAAAATTCTAAGCTATTCTTTCTTTCTGCTGTTTAGACAATGATCTATGAATGGAAAACAGAGGTAAGAAGCAATTATTGGGTCATGTACCAGCACAAGAATTCCACAGTCACTCTTCAACCATTACACACAGTAAACAATTCATTCTCCAAGCTCGTCAGCAGTCTTTGATTATAGAAATTATCAGATATACAGTGCGAGTCTATGCTTAAGCAAAATATCCAACCAACAAAAACCAACCCTCTTCACATTGTTCAGGGCTGTCTTTATTGGTAAAATATCCAGAAGTATTTATTACAACTGACCTAAACAGGTCTGCGGGAAAAAGTTTTTTAAACCTAAACTTGTGCTGAAATTAAATGCAAATAAAATATCTATTGAGCTCCGCCAGAAGCAACTAGATCAAAAAAGAGTTAATGTAGTGTCCTCTGTGACTTGGTGTAGTGCTTTTGCAATAACTGAGCTTTGAGCTTTGGTCCATTGATCTTATGTGAGTTTTAATGTGCAGTCACTGTGATGATGAGCTTTGAATGGTTCCTTAACTACTTCTTGACTTTTAAGGATTCATTTTAATGTTTTATTCGCCTCGAGCCCTGAGAAACTCTTCACTGATACACTTCGCTGCAACACTGATACTCTGGCATGAATTTTGGCTTCACATTTGCTCTGATACTCTTTAATGCCTGAATCGGGCCTCTCTCTTTATGCTGATATGCTGAAAACCATTAAATCGGGCCTTTTCTGCCATTTTCGGCGCAAAAACGGCTGAGGAATCAAAAGATTCGCCAAAGATTCCCCAATTTGGCCCGTTTCTCGTAGTGATAATCGCGCATCGAAAACTGCCTCAGAATTTGAATCCGGGCCTCCTAAGATGCTTTTTCGCGCATGCTCGCCCTTCTTTGGCTGGTGATTTCAGCATGACGTCAGCGGTGGGTCCTAGTACGGCGGATGACATCAGCGGGGTGACGTGGCAGGGTGACGTGGCAGGGTGTTAGATGGTGCGGTGCCTTATATGTTTTTGTGATGCGATATCGATAACTGAAATGCTGCGATTTGCGATGAATTTGCAGTGAAACATGTCTTGATGATAAATTATGTTTTGAACGAAATATTTGAATAAATGGAGGCATGCGGAGAGGAAGTATTTGTGATGCGATATGCTCTTTTGATGTGATGGAAATGTCGCATCGGAGCTAGAGGAAGCGGCATGCATTTCGGGAACATGACCCTTGCGACCACCGATTGCTGACTTGTGATATCGCATCAGCTAAAAGGGGAAGGGGCATATATATGTGGCATATAGTATTGCGATATGCCGATTTGCGAAATGGTATTGGCGGAGTATCCATCGGGGAGGACAAAACGAGCAACATTACCTTGAGACCTGCGACAACGATAATCGCGTCGGAGGGGAATCGAAAGGGATCAAAAGAATGTTAAGGCAGTCGGCAAGGGTTAATGCGATCGAAAGAAGGGTATATACGCTTTTGAAGAGTATTTGAGGCCTCAGGAGGGTCCGATAACCCAAAAAAGAAGAATTTCATGCTTTGCAAGGAGTCCATTGCATTGGAAGATGGTTTTAAAGGGGCAAAATGAGGGTTCTTGCTATGTTTCAGACAAACTTAGAAGTTCCCAAGTATACTTATGGTTATCTTTCAACCAGGGGGAAGGGATAAATATATAGGGGAGTTTATTAACATAGTTTTAATAGGGGATGGGGAGAAGTATATAGGGATTTACATAGTAGAGTTAGAAATTAATATGTATTGTGATAAGAAAGCGCTAAGTTTAGAGATCTTAGGCTTAAAAAGGGGAGATAGAACTTTGTAGAGGACATATGAACACTCCTTAAGTAAAGCAAATCTTTACTAAGGGAAATGATATGATATGAAACATGATGGATTTAAGCGATATCAAGCAGATCTTGACCTCTTTGGGGAAGTTAGTGAATGATTTGGTGAAGAAGAAGAAGGGGGAGTTAGACATGCCTCGCTTGAGTTGCTCCAAGTGGATTTTTGCCTTGTAATTGTGATTTGAATAGATATAACACTTGAAAACACAAAACTGATCACAATCATTGATTCTGCGGCCACAAAACTACCTACCCAGCCTACTTGCCTAACATTTTTTCTTCTTTTTGGTTTGGGTGCACTTGAACTAGCAAACCCAGCTTTTCAACTTTTTCTTTTACTGTCTTCCTATCTATATCTACACTTATTTCATCCAGGGCTCAGATTAGGCTGTTGAGCATCCTTGCTTCTCTACCTATCTAGGAATCTGCTAAGATTAAGATGTTTGGACAAATGGTGATTCTCTATATTCTAAAACAGAAAATTGAAACCTAGGGAGACCAAGATTAAACTGTTTGGACCTCCCTTTAACCGAAAATTCTTCAAAAATGGAATAGTACATCAAAATTGGAACACAACAGTGGCACTTGAACTGGCACATTCTCATGGCATCCTTCTTTGGCTTTTGTTAGCAAATATGGAACATTGCAGCATGCAAAGAATGACATATTTGGCATGTAAAAATGTCAATCATGAAAGATGAGTAACCTGCTGCAGCAGGAGGCTAACACAACAGACCTTAAAAAACCATCTACCAGTCTTTGACAAGCCTCATGAGCTTCCACCCTTGAGAGGGGAACATGATCATAGCATTACTTTGGTCCCAGGGGCCCAACCACCAAATGTGCACCCATATAGATATCTGTTCGCCCAAAAGAATGAAATAGAAAAAATCATCAAGGAAATCTTGGAAGCAGGCGTCATTCGTCCCAACATCAGTCCTTATTCATCGCCAGTGGTCATGGTGCTCAAGAAAGATGGGGAATGGTGTATGTTCCTAGACTTCAGGGCCCTTAATAAGTTGACAGTCAAAGATAAATTTCCCATCCCGGTTGTCGATGATTTGCTGGATGAACTAAATGGGGCTCAATTCTTTACTAAGCTTGACCTTCGCTTGGGCTACCACCAAATTCGCATGAAAGAAGTAGACATTCCAAAGACTGTTTTCCGAACTCATGAAGGCCATTATGAGTTCCTGGTCATGCCATTTGGTCTTTGTAATTCCCCATCCACTTTTCAGAGCCTTATGAACCACCTGCTCAAACCATATCTAAGAAAATTTTTCCTTGTTTTCTTTGATGACATCCTCATCTACAGTCGCACCTAGGCCACACATCTTCAGCATGTAGATCTGCTCTTGCAATTGCTCTGTAAGCATAAATTATTTTTCAAGATGTCTAAGTGCTCTTTTGGCATGGAAGAAGTTGAGTATTTGGGCCACATTGTGGTGCGTGAAGGTGTCAGGGTGGACCCCAAAAAGATCTAGGCAATGCAGGATTGGACTCAACCTAAGACCTTGAAGAGCCTGAGAGGATTTTCGGGTCTCATAGGCTACTATCGCAAATTTGTCCACAATTATGGTCATAGTGCTAGGCCCCTCACTCAACTCATCAAGAAAAATTTATTCCTCTGGAATGATGAAGCACAACAGGCTTTTACAGCTCTCAAACATGCCATGTGTTCCACTCCAGTCTTAGCACTAGCCGACTTCACCAAATCTTTTGTGATTGAATGTGATGCTTCTAGTACAGGTATTGGGGTGGTCTTAATGCAGGAAGGTTGACCCTTGGCCTTCACGAGTCAACAACTAAGTGGGAAGAATCTGGGACAATCTACCTATGAGAAGGAGATGATGACCATCTTACATGCAGTAGATACCTGGCGACCATACTTATTGGGGCGACGTTTCCAAATCCACACCGACCATCAAAGCCTTAAATATTTTTTGGAGCAACGCCTATCCTCACCAAAAAAAAATAAATGGCTCGCCAAAATGCTGGGATATCATTATGAGATAATTTACAAGAAAGGGCACGAAAATATTGTAGCAGATTGCTATGGGGTAAAATGCACAGGATGAAAACTACCCTCGAAAGTCTTCCCGGGACTTCCGATAGACTGTAAGGTTATCTGCAAAAGGTACCTTTTACACACATGTTCATCTATCTGACATATATTGATAAGATATGTAGAAAGGATCACCTTTGGTTCTTTCTAGATTCGCTTGGGGATCTCCGTGCGGTAAGAAGAACTCCTCCTGACTGGCTCCAAGATGATTCCTGCACAAAAGAACGAAGCAAACCAATCATAACATATACTTCTAACAATTAATGAAAGAATCCGTAACAAACATGTATACATGTGTAACTAATCTACTGAACACAACAAGCATCAGAATGGACAAATAAATGCACAATATCGTCGACACTTCGAGTAGTGGAACACAACCGCAGTCCTATATTCAGAAGAGTGATTACAAAAACCCTGTTGTATCAACCTTCCTTATCCCTTCTTCCTCTCTCTCTCCTTCTTTCAGCTAGCTCCTTCAAGAAAATGACAATATCACAATAGCACCATGTACTATCCTTCTAAATTCTCTGACCCTTGTGCAATGGCCCTCTCGTTGCTTAAATAGCAATCGAAGTAGGGCTTCCCAACTCCACCTATAGTTCATTTGGGTAAAAACCATGAACCTGCCTCTTTTACCAGCTTTTTCCCACTTGCCTCTATTTCCGGAATAGAATTTCTCCAAATATCTTGATTTTTGGAGTTTCCCTGCTTTTCTTGCACAAATTTAGGGAAATAATATCTATATATTTAATGGCAGATTCGTTGGCTTAACCACTTTGAGCATCACTAAAGTTCACTAACGCTCCCCCTGGTCTAACAACATGAGTTAGCAGGTTGACTAACGCTCCTTTATGCTTGTAAACAAGCTTTATAAAGCAGGTTATCAGTGTACAAAGAGCGTTAGTGTGGATTTTGGGCCTGCAACTGTGGTCATTCTTTCAGTCATCTTGTCCTTCTCCTCTGAGTTGATTAGGAGGTCAATTTGTGCTATAAAATATGCCCCTTAAAGTATGAGATCAGAGGCAGAGACGATGGCCAAAATAATTTATGAAAATACTATAATTTCCTGTCGAAATCTTTGTAGAGAGAGAGAAGTTTCGGGTGATAAGGAAAACCTGATACAACAAAAGTACATATATATGAACTGCTAAAATCATGTCCTGAGTCGGGCATTCCCATGCTTAGTAGCTATGTCAGAGTAACTTTCTCCTCAAAGATATAACAATGTTGGCCGCCAACATGGCACAGGGCGGATCCAGTGTCATAATAGATTATCCTGAAATGGCTGTCTTGAAAGAACAATATCGCAGCTTGGGAGAGGAAACAAGGCTGAATGATGCAAGCCTCTACCCCAAGGTCTTGATTCCTGCTTCACTGAACAACATAGATCGGTACATGTAATAAAATGAGTTGACGTCGAACATGCACGAAATCATCTGATTACCAGCCAATAATGGAGACTGTTAATAGATGCGACGAAGGCCACTAATAATGGTGATGGTCTCCAAGATGCACAGTGAAAACTAGCGAGTGTGAAAGATTTTTTGTCGTCGAACACTCGTAGAATCGCTTAACCAGGAGCCCATGATGAAAACCTATGATCAAGCACAAGGTAACCTGCCACTAATGTCTGCAAGCACCAAGGCACTGAATGTGTTTCTAGGTTATCTTCCTAGATAGAGTATTGAAGTCGATAGGAAGGAACCTGTCGAAAGGTAGGCAATGACGTGTCCTACATCAATCGACACGAAACCGGACAAGGATGATTTTGTTTTTTGAAGAATCTTTTGAGCTTTTGGGTCTAAACAACGGAGGGCGTGATGAAAGGATATGTAGGGTCAGTTGATCAAGGAAATAAGTAGGGACCCTTGAACAATAGAAGGCACGACAACGGTTTTAACCAGATAACACTAGACTCATGAACACTACAGAGTGTTTGAGATACAAAGATGCAATGGCATCAGGGTATATAGGCTAAAAACTCATAGGTTAGTAGGGTTCATATTGAGAGGCTATCAAAATGATGGTTTATTTGAGGGAGTGCCATGTTCAAGGGAACTTTTGTTGCCAAACCACGCTTCAGGATACAATTGTATTTCCACTTTTCCCCATCTGATTTTTAATGAGTCCAGATGGGTAAACTCATCGATCTTTTCATGTTTAGAGAGTCTGAAAAGGATCGCAAAAAGAACGACTCTTTGCTTATCTGATTAGTTTATTGAGTCCAGATAGGCAAACTCGTCGATTTTTTCATCTTTGAAGACTCTGAAAAGTATCGTAAAAAGAACGACTCTATATCTTGTCTGTGTATTTAAAGAGTCTAGACTAGACAACTTTGTGATCTTTCATCTTTAGAGAGTCTGAGAGGATTGTAAAGAGAGACTCCATGGTGGTCCCTTTGTCATAGTTGTTAAATGGGTGCGAAAAAAGGTTAATAGTATACCCGTATGGGTTACTTTTCCATATTTAATCTACTGGACCCAGATAAAGAGAAACCTTTTTCCAATAGATGTTGACCTCATTTTGTTATGAGTACGAGGCAGCAGACTAAACTCGTGTTTTGTCGTGACACTTTAATGAGCTTAGTAACAAAAACTTGGGATTTTTCATTTTTTAACAAGCTTGAAAAAAGTACCTGAAATAATGCTCGGGTCATCTTTAGCATGTTTAACGAGCAACAAGACACAGCTCGGGATTTTTTCAGTTTAAAGAGAGAGAAAAAAGTGCCTAAAAAAGATGCTCCGTTGGTCTTTTCCAGTTTATGAGCTGGAACTAGATCAAAAAAGAGGTGCTCAGAGCATCGTTTGCATATATTTAACGAGTGCAAAGGATGAAAAACTCGAGGATGTTTGTATTTTTTAAAGAGCGATAAAATATCCCAAAAAAGTGCTTTACAAGTTTGTGGTATGTATGTTTAATGAGTTCTAACACAAAAACTTGGAGGTGTTTATATTTTTTAAAGAGCGATAAAATGTCTCCAAAAGTGCTCTATTTATCGTTGCATAGATTTAATGAGCACAAGGAAAAAATCTCGGGGATGTTTGTATTTTTTAAAGAGTAATAAAATATCCCTAACAATGATCTTGAAAGTCTTGCATGCAGCTTTTACTGCTTGTCATTCCTGAAGTGCTTTCATCAAAAGCAGTAAAAAGGTAGCAATTCCTATTATCTGGGTTCATGCATGATAAAAAATCATGTAGAATGGACTATTCCTCTTTAATGATTTTCAAGAAATCATGTCTCTCATAGTTATATAAAGAAATGCTTTGAGCTTTCACATGCATCATTTTCACTAGTTTGAAGTTTGTGAGAGCTAGTTGGAGCTAAAGAGGAGCAGATTTTCCGCGGACTATTGCAGGAGATCCGGGCAACCATTCGACGTGCCGTCAGTTCCAGGTGAGAGCTAAAACCTTGCTCTGTGCTTTATTAAACCTTTTTCTTTATTAGTTTTGTGGGTGGAAATTTGCAGATCTGAGGTGCCCTAGAGCCATTGTTGCGCACTAACGCCCTCCAGCAGGCCAATAGAGAGCGATAATGCTCTGTACGAGCCATGAGAGGGCGTTAATCCTCCCTGTGCAGCACTAGGAGGGGCATTAAGGCAGTAGGGTGCATTTGAAACCCTTATTCATAGATTCCTTAAGTGATTTTGCCCCATTTTAACTGATTGAAGGGTTATTTTGTGCAGGTTTTGAGCTGAAATGACTCACCTATGGAGAGAACGGGCCCATGACAATGAGGAATTGCTGATGCGAAATGATCTAGCTTGCATACTTGCATTGCACTACTGCAGTTTGTTGAAGTATGCAAGGCTAGAGCTGATGAAAGGACAGAAGGAGCTACTGAGATGGATCATACAGCGCTGGGATGAACATGAGTAAGTGTTCAGGATTGGAGATCAAGAGCTGGCAATTGACCAGGATGATATTTACTTTTTGACGGGTTTGTCATGCCGTAGGGCACATGAAAACCTTACCGATGGCAGGTCAGATCCACGATCTACTTCAGAGCTGGTAGATATCTACTGCATCCTTGGGAGTGGATTAGTCAGCAACAGAGTCCCGATAGAGAGGATTTGATCTCGGTCTATGAGGGCAGTTTTATGGTTGATTGTGCGTTTGGTGGGGTCAAAAAGTCCCCACGTAGCAACAAAGTCCCAACTGTTGCTTGCCATAGACTGTGTCCAGCCCTAGATGTTCAACTGGTGTGAAGCAGTGCTTCGCTAGTTGAAGGCAGAATTGACAGCATGCAAGACCCGTACCTAACACAGTTTTGGGTACGCTATTATCATAGTCTCATTTATCCTTGAGAGGGTACCTATCATGCACCCATGGGTGAGCTTAGGTCCCTTTGATCTGAGGGAGCCGAGGCAGGGTCACTGGTCATCACTTGATCCTCGCACAGGAGGAGGACCACTGCGGCACTTTTTTGACGAAGACTTCTTCCAGTGGCTTCGTAGCCAGATCGTGATTGTTGACCTAAGAAGGCATGGACTTCACTGGCAACCCAGACTTGATGCTACCACCCGGGACCAACTGGGGTCCTCAAGGTGAGAATAATGTCGATAGTACTTAAGTATTTTTGTACTTTTGAATGTATATGTAATGTTTTTTAACGATGAGATAAGAACTAACTTGAAACTTTAATTCTTAACGCAAATGTGGCGCAAGTATGACCTACAGATCAACCTCGCTATGTGCGATGAGGCGGCCAACTACATGCTAGAGGGGGTGATGCCGACAGTCTCCGCGAGGTTCTGAGGAACCTAGAGGGTTTGACTATGGGTGTCCTTCCCCTTCCTATGAGGGAGATTCCTGCTCATATGCAGTGACACACCATTGGTGTACTTGAGCGGTTTCTGGTTCCTCTTCGGAGGGTAGCTAGAGCTGTTTTATCTTTTCTGGAGCAATAGGCTCATTTTAGCAGGTGTTCTGGAGTAGCCATACGAGCATTTATAGCTGGGCTTTGAGCCATTTTGTACTTAAGTCATCCAAGTTTTGGAATATTTTTGATGTAAAAAACTGGATTTCGATCTATATATATACAGATATTTTTTGGTATTTTTTGATGGTGTAAATGTGTTTAAAAAATGTTTTTTGTGACAAATTTTTAATTGTAGTAAATGTTTTTACTTCTCATGCATGCTTATTATAACAAATGTGACAAATGCCAATCTAATACATAGTTAGCTAACGAATCAGCAACAGTATTTAATTCTCGAGGAACATGCTCATATGTGATTGTGTCAAATTGGCATTCTAAGAGGCGTACCCTTAGATAGTTATGTAACAAGGTTGGATTATGGACGTGATAATGATTGGTCAATTGCATAATGACTAGCTGGGAGTCTAACCTGACCACCAGATTGGAGATGCCCCTTGATGACGCTTCCGTGAGAAGCGAAAAGATGGACATGTACTCAGCAATATTGTTAGTGGTTGTATCAAGAAAGACCCCCCGGAGCAAAATAGTTCCGACTCGGGTGTATAGATGACCCAAGCAGCTGATGAAATGTGCCATGTGTGAAGACTGGCACCATCTGCGTATCCTACGTATACTAGGGGCAACTACGACATTTGCATTGTGAACATAATGTATGAGACAAGTACTCCACTAAATAACAAAAATAATCCAATCACATAAAAAAAAAGGGGTGCAAAACTTATGAATACATAAAATTACAAAGTACCTACCCAACATGACACTAGGTAGAATACTTTTTTCAGATAGAGCCTATATGTGGGCTCCATGAGTGGGTTTCCATCCCAGTCCTGTAGTTCATATGCCCCTGAGGGGAGGACTTTAGTTATGACATAGGGACCTAGCCAAATGGGTCGAAGCATGCATGCCTCCAAGAGATTATCTTTTGGATGATAGAGTGATATGAAGTCACCCTCTTGGAAAGAAGAAAACCTAACTGCTTGTGCAAATCTAGCTTGTACCCGATCCTTGTGAGTTGCGAGTGCTAAATCGGTAGCTCTACAGGTTTTATCCAGTTGTTTGAGGTATAGTAGGAATTCTTCTTCGGCCGTAGGGCAGGGAATGGGTTCAACGACTATATTGAGGGAAGGAAGTGGCCACCCATTCCGTTTTGCTTTGTTGTAAAGTTGGATCTCATGCGCGACAAACGACGGGTTAAAGTCAGGCATTTCCTCCTGACCAAACAAATTCTTCATGGAATTCCTCATGTAGGTAGGTGGAGTTTGCAACTTCCTCAATATTGAAATCTGCTCTCATCTGGGTGTCTTCCAAGGTTCCTGTCATGACTGAACTATCTATGGGTAATGACCTAGAAGTGTCGTCCATATTTTCATCCACCCCAAGAGTTTGAATGCTTGTATAGGGTGGGGAAATGATTTCGTTTATGTTAGATGATAGGACTTGGAGTGGCATCATGTTCGAATCAGATGTCGAACCCCGAATATGCCATTCCTCCCAATGTTGCTCTCCAAAACTCATGATTTCTCTAACGGCTTCGTCTGTTGAGGGGAGTTGATCGCATGGATCTAAAGGAAGAGCGGTTATGGGAAGGGGGGTGGTACTGTTGGCGATAGCCAACTTGACCAGAGATGTGGATGCTGATTGAATGCCTTGGTAGGCTGATTCAGCTGATGTCAACGACATCTGGTCTCCGAATGTGTCAAGGTCTGAAGGCACCGTTAGGATCCAGGGATCGATCAGTTCATGAGGAATTGATGAAAGCATGTTGACCGATTATGGAACCTGCAACATCAGAAGAGGAAAACAACCCATCAGGGAGGAAGCCTTCAACAGACTGGTACCGATACTGACAAAACTGTCAGCACCTCCTACTAGGGGTATAGAGCCATTTGGTAATGGTAAATAATCAGAGGTGCAGAAAGACAACTGATCCACTGTTATGAACTTTCCATCCAATGGAAATAGGATGATACAAAAGACAGTGGATACGATGGCCATCATGGCATATGTCCAACTACGACCTAGCAAAAGATTATAGTTGAGTTTTCAGTCTACGACTTCTACATCCACTGTTGCAGTTTTCCCAACTAAAGTGAAGGGAAAACTAGCTAAGTATCCTTTTAGGATAAAGGTGTGGCCGTCGAAAGCTTTAAGGGAGTTCGACGGTGGTGAGAGGGTTGGGGAACCCAAAGCGAGCCAACATGAAGCTGACATGACGCAGGTCGAAGCACCTTCATTGATGAGAGTTCAGTGTATACCTTTCCCTTTCGAAGTAATATGCACCTGAAATGCAAGCTGGTGGGAAAGGGGAGGTTTACACTTGTCCATGTCGAAAATGGCAAGCATGGAATCTGTAGGGTCAATACCCCCGATGGCCAAAAGCAAAGCTTTCTTTTGGTTAGGGCATGTTTGTAATACTTCGAGGGCCGACATGGCCGACGACGCTTGCGCCAAATCCTCTACAATGTTGTAGTGTTCGGCAGCACGTGCAAATGTGTTGTGCATTGTGCATCGAAGTGCCCCCTTGGGGGATCGAATTACAAAGTCCTCAACCGGCCTTTTGATTCGCAAATCATTGGGTGTCGATGGGTTTTGACCTGTGGATGATTCTGCTGCCGGAGCGATAGGAGCTTCATATGATTTGGCTCTGGTTGTTAGTTCTACCATTTCAAATGTGTAAATGGTAGAACTTCCTTCACCAGTTGAAGGTTGTTGTGAACCATCGCTGCCCCCTGACGTGGGTGGCATTTGGTTGGCAACGAGATGTTGCTGCTGTTGATTAGGAAAAGCTAAGGACAGCTGGTGCCTTACCAGAATCTTTCTTGGTGAGGTAATCCGTGCATTCTTGAAGACACGGACAACGCCAGGTTACGTGATCTTCAAGATAGAGTTTTCACGAATAGTTGGTGCCTTTATCCTTTTCCGTATCAGTAAGCGCAACGGCCTTCTGTTTCGGGTTGGGCTGCTTAGATGATTGCTCCTCAGAAGGAGCAGTCTTGTTCTATTTGTTCTTGTTCTTGCTACTGGATTTCTGTGTAGACTGCACAGAGTTAATCGCAGTGGCAGGAAGAGTAGTCGTTTTGGTAGAGGGATCCATTGCCAACTTGGCAACAGACCCACTAAGTTGTTTTACAGCACCTGTGGAGGTTGCGCCGATGATCCTGTCGGCATGCACTCCAGGGAGCTGAGTGGTGGGAGGATTGGGGTTACCAGGAGCATAGGGGATAATGTGGTAGAGAGTGCCAGATTGTGAATAAATTAAATCCAAGTGCTGGGCATGACGTATGGATTGGTCCTCTTTCACCGCACCACCTAGAGCGACATCTCTAGTGATTTGTGGGAGTAGCGACTTACAGAACCTGTCTGTTAAGAGAAAATCAGGGATGGGGGCTTTGACTAACCTCCACCTACGTCTCCATTCATGGATATGATCGGAGATGTGGGTGGCAGTATCCTGACGAAACGAAGTAAGGAGCTCCGTCCCTGTCTCATAACGGATAGGTAACTCAAAGTACTTTAGGAACTCCATCGCTAAAGCATCAAAGGTATTCATTGACACACGTGGTAACTCAATATACCACTTTGCAGCATTGCCAGTGAGGGTGTGGGGAAAAGGACGTAACCGGACACTGTCATCCACCATGGAGTTAGAAACACACCATAGATGGTAGGTGGTGATGTGAGTGCCTGGATCCTCCCCTTGTTTTCCATCGAATTTAGGAATATCCACCGGTATTTTATGCGGGATCGACGACCATTGTAGGTTATGGTAGATGGGGTCGTTAGTTAACTTGTATAAGTTGGGGATATCCAATGTTGCCAAAAAAGGAAAATCGTTGGGTGCCCCCGACTCAGACCATTGTGAAGACAGATGACCAGAGGAGCTCTGCACTCCTCCCATCATTTAGTTCCCCATGTTGTACATGGGGTGCGAGGTGTAACAGTTGCTTTGCAGTACGGTGTTGTAAAGTGGATTACCATGAGGGTTTTGATACTGGGGTATGAAGTTGCCCCCAGTATAAGCGGTGCCCCCTTGACTCATCTGAGCTTGAGAGTAGGGTGCCCCCATGGTTTGGGTGGGAATCCCTTGTGGATTTCCACCCAACACTGAAATAACCATATGGCTTTGATTGACAGAAGGAAAATTCATGTCAATCAGCGACTGTCCATGCATGCCTGAAAACAGCACGGGAACTGTGACATTCCCCGCCGCCATGTGCATATTGGGAACTGCCCCAGATATCTGAATCTGGGGGTTATAACCATAAATTGGCAGCTGACCTTGGTTTTGGTAAACTGGAACCATGCCTATAGTGCCACATTGAGTGTTATATGGAGCACTATATGTGGCAGTAGTCAAAGGTATGCTTTGGCGCACCATAGGAGTGGAACCTGGCATCTGCTGGGTTCCACTGATAGAGGGTGTTATGTGAGTTGCAGTATCCGGGACAAACGGGGTTGTGGGGTTCCACATTGTCAGTGTTGTAATGACCGTCGACTGGGGAAGTGGTAGAGGACTCACAGTGTCTCTATAATTCCACAACCCTTGAGGTGTTGACTGAATAGATGGGAGAGTTCCTCCCAGTGAAGAGTGAAGTACAAGTACGATGGGAACAATGATAGGTTCCGATAGATCTATAAGCGAAGTGTTAAAATGAGGAAGAAATCCTTCCGTGAAGAAATCCTCTGGCAAACTAGAATCGTCAGTCATCCAGACAGATCCTGTGTGCGATTTAGGAGACTGATTCCTCGAAGATGAGGAATCCGAGTCAGTGGATCCTGGCAGATCCTCCATAGTGAGTGGAGGAAGTCCTAACAACTGTCTGGATTGATGGTGAGGGCCGAATGTAGCCACAATAACTGGTAAATTTTATCGGATAAATTTTAAGGTGATATTCTTTAAGTCTCCAAAACGATAGCACTCAGGTACCTAAAAAGAAAAAATACACTAAAATGACAATCAACAAACAAAGTGAAATTACCTTGTTTGAGAAACACCGATTACTGGAGATGAAACCCAGTGTCTCAATGAGTAACAGAGAAGGATGGCCAAATGTACGGTTATGGTTACTTTTGAGCTTCGCTCGAACCTCGGATTGAGGGGCCAAGTACTCTCGTGAAGACGAGCACCCTCCTAAAAAATGAAGACAAAGTAGGTCCGTCCGTTTGAGGTACTAGGACAGCCCGTCCCAGTCACCTTCGGTGAGTACCTAGAAGTATTGGCCACTAGAGATACCTCAAATCATAGACATTATCAGGGAGGACATAGTCGTAGACAGCACGCTGTGTGGGCAGGATATCTGAGTCCCCGACTGAGTTCCAAAATCCCCAAAGGGACCCCCGTTACACAGAATACCCAAAGGAGATGTAAAAGAAGATGGGCTACCTTCGATTACAATTTGATGTTGTCTTGTATTTTGCTCTAGTGTGAGTGGAGTGGTCCTGATAATATGAGTGCATAAGGATTTTTCACCCTTTAACGACACTAGTTTGATTTTCAACCTTGGGTAGTTGACTCAGTCTCTTAACTCAAGGTCCTAATCTATCTAATGTTGGTTTGCTCTAAAAAAGAGTATCTGATTGATTTTAGTGTAAATTTTAGTGTACTTTTTTATTTGTCTTCGGAGGGGGTGTTGACGTATGAGTATGATGAGACTCTCGACTCGATAAACCATGCAGAACTATGCTTTGAATTTTTTTTTCAATTTTTTATGCAAACAAGTCTTATTCTACACATGTATCATTTCACATATTCATGTATTCGTCAGTGCATCTAAAGTCATTTCAACACTTTGCATAACCAAAAGTTCCTTTTCTCAATATTCCCTAACAACTTTTGAACCAAAGCAAAGCAGCCTACAACTATTTCGACAGAAGGAGATGTACAGTTTATTAGCTTTTCTTTCAACAAAAATTTCTTTTATGAGAGAAAAACTAAAGCATTTTCTTAAAAAATAAATTTTAAGACACCAAATTTGTTAGCATGATACTATTGCAGATCCTTATTTAGCCCTTGGGACAAGTTCCCCCCCCTTTTGGTCCACAAGATCTCTTGGAAAACATGGAAATGGGTCACTAACGCTCTGTCTATGTGTAAACAGAGCTTTAGTTTGGCAATTAATGCTCCCTGTGCATAGTCAAAGAGCTTTATAAAGCTCTGTTTAGACCAGAAACCTACATTAGTGAGGGAAAGAGCTCAAAAAGTTGGCTTTTGGGACCGGTTTCTGAAGAGAAAGCAACTTTGCAGGATGCAACAAACTAGATGGTGGATCAGAGAAGGATATGAAGAAGCGGGAAGTTCATAGAAGAGAGAAGAGATCTGAGAGGAGTCTGGATAACTGGGAACTAAATGTATAGTCCCTAGCGGAGTCGCCAGTTCTGCTATGGGGTAAAATGCACGGGATGAAAACTACCCTCGAAATTCTTCCCGGGACTTCTGACAGACCGTAAGGTTATCTACAAAAGGTACCTGTTACACACATGTTCATATATTTGACATATATTGATAAGATATGGAGAAAGGATCACCTTTGGTTCTTTCTAGATTCGCTTGGGGATCTCCATGTGGTAAGAAGAACTCCTCCTGACCAGCTCCAAGATGATTCCTGCACAAAAGAACGAAGCAAACCAATCACAACATATACTTCTGACAATTAATGAAAGAATCCATAACAAACATGTATAAATGTGTAACTAATCTACTGAACACAACAAGCATCAGAATGGACAAATAAATGCACAATATCACCAACACTTCTAGTAGTGGAACACAACCGCAGTCCTATATTCAGAAGAGTGATTAGAACAACCCTATTGTATCAGCCTTCCTTATCCCTTCTTCCTCTCTCTGTCTCCTTCTTTCAGCTAGCTCCTTCAAGAATATGACAATATCACAACAACACCATGTACTATCCTTCTAAATGCTTTGACCCTTGTGAAATTTCCCTCTCGTTACTTAAATAGCAATCAAATTAGGGCTTCCCAACTCCACCTGTAGTTCATTTGGGTAAAAACCATGAACCTGCCTCTTTTACCAACTTTTTCCCATTTGCCTCTGTTTCCGGAATAGAATTTCTCCAAATATCTTGATTTTTGGAGTTTCCCTACTTTTCTTGCACAAACTTAGGGAAATAATATCTAGATATTTAATGGCAGATTCGTTGGCTTAACCACTTTGAGCATCACTAAAGTTCACTAACGCTCCCCCTGGTCTAACAACATGAGTTAGCAGGTTGAATAACGCTCCTTTACGCTTGTAAAGAAGCTTTATAAAGTAGGTTATCAGTGTACAGAGAGCGTTAGTGTGGATTTTGGGCCTGCAACTATGGTCATTCTTTCAGTCATCTTGTCCTTCTCCTCTGAGTTGATTAGGAGGTCAATTTATCCTATAACACAGATGCATTATCTTGCCAATTTGAGGAGAAAAGTACCCTGCTCGCAATTTCCCTTCCCATTCCAGAATGGATTGAACAGGCTCGCAAGGAATGGTTTTCACATCCCTGGCTCTCCCAACTCATTAATCAATTGCAGGTGGATCCAAATTCCACAGCGGGCTACTCATGGCAGAATGAGATTCTTCGCTACAAGGATAGAGTCGTAATATCACCAACATCCGCCCTCAAAAGCTGCATTTTGGCAGAGTTGCACTCATCTCCCACTGCAGGACATTCAGGCTTTCAGAAGGCGTATGCTCGCACTTGAAGATAATTTTTTTGGACAGTCATGAAAAATGACATTCTTACTTTTGTAGCTGAATGCGATGTCTGTCAGTGCCACAAAGGAGAAACAGTCAAATCCCCAGGCACATTATAGCCATTGCCCATCCCAGCCTCAATCTAGATGGAGGTTTCTATGGATTTCATTACTGGTCTTCCAAAGTCAAGAAACAAGTCAGTCATCATGGTGGTTATGGACAGACTTTCTAACTATGCTCATTTTTGCACCCTACCCCACCCTTTTACACCGACTTTGGTCACTCAATCTTTCATGGATCAGATCTTCAAATTGCATGGCATGCCCACTTCCATTGTGTCTGATCGTGACCCGATCTTCACCAGTAACTTTTGGCAGGAACTCTTCCGGCTACAAGGTACCCAACTACAACTCGGTACTTCCTATCATCCACAAACCGATGGTCAAACTGAAGCAATCAAGAAATATCTAGAGACCTACCTTAGGTGTTTCACTTCAGAAAAGCAACATCTCTGGGTACAGTGGTTACCTCTAACCGAATGGTGGTATAACACCAACTATCATGCCACCACCAAAATGACTCCATATGAAGCAGTTTACGGTCAACCCCCTCCTTCCCCTACTTCTTATATCAAGGGATGCTCGAAGGTACAAGCAGTGGATCAAATCCTAAAGAACCACACAACCATGCTAGCCCACCTTAGAGAGAATCTTCATCAAGCTCAAAATCACATGAAACAACAGGTAGATCAACATCGCTCAGAACACCAATTTGAAGAAGGGGATCAGGTATTTTTGAGGCTGTAACAATATAAGAAAACATCACTCAAAGACAAGGTTTGTCAGAAACTATCTCCAAAATTCTACGGATTGTATTAAGTACTTTAGTGTATTGGAGAAGTTGCCTACAAGCTAGCTTTGCCACCCACTGCAAAAATCCATCCAGTCTTCCATGTCTCATGCCTCAAGAAAGTGATTGGGAACAATTGCAGAATTCAAACCAGTCTACCTAAATTGAATGAAGAAGGGTCAATCTGGATCCAACCTGAATAGGTTTTGGACACACGAGAACAGCACTTGCGTGGCCGTATGATCAAGGAAGTCCTCGTCAAGTCGAAAGACACCTCTCCGGAAGATGCAGCCTGGGAACCAGCCGCTATTCTTCAGTAGTTTCCACAGCTTTAGCCTTGAGGAAAAGGCTATTCTTATGGGGGAGGGCATGTTAGGGTCCCACCCTAACCCCCTTATTTATGTAATAGGATCGAGTCATAGTTATAGAGTCAATAAAGCCCATATTAATAATTGTAAGTGGTTAACCTGCATTCAATGAAGGGACCACAATTAGTTGCAAATGGGCCATGGTATTAGATAGATGGTGTTAATAAGAGCCATGGTATTGCCCCATGGTATTGCTTGTATGAATCCTATATAAAAGATAGAGACTGCCCTCGAGGAGCATCGTGTCTTATTTTGTAATTGAGCTAAGCTCTATTGGAGGTTGCCCCCTCGAAGAGGCATGTGAACATTTCTTTTTGAATAATAAAATACTTGCTCTTATTTCTCATTGTTCTATGTTCTGTATATATTTCTCGCATATTTGGTATCCTGGTATCGTCTTGCAGGTTAAGAGCATAAAAAAACAACAACTCTTATTCAAAGTTCAAACTTCTTAGTTCTAAGCTATCTCTAATACTCGCTATGATGCAACTATATATAAATTTCTTCAATACAATACCATGGTCCACAGTCCATGGGTGAGTCTCAAAACCAACCATTTAATTACCCAAAAAAGGCACTAAAACCCCTTTGACTCATATGTAGCTGAGCACTCTATATCCACATTTCACGGAAACCTGGAGGTTTACATAGCATGGATGGAAGGGATATGGTTCCTCTTCTCATGGGAGAAGGTCTTATCACTTGAGGTAGTTCCATCCTAATAGGGGAAAGGAGCCCAAACTAAACTCCTTGACTCCATCCAACCTAACCATTTACCAGACTTCCATTATGAAGCTTCTAGATATGGAAGCTTCGGCTCCTTATTTAAAAAACTTTCCAAAAGAGGACTGACACAACTTGAAAAAGGCTCAGTCGCTCCAGTTGGTGTTAGGGATAGTTGTAATCCCTACATATCGGTGTGAGGAGGACACAGGTCATTAGCGTCGGTCTTGTAAACTGGGAAAAACAGAAGATTTTTGGGAAATGATGCAAAAGAGAATTGTTCTACTCATGAAGAGGGACACAATGGGAGTTTCTTCATGAGGGAAAGACATGTAGGGTTCAATGTAGAGGTCCTCCAGGATCATGGAATGGGGAGTACAGGGACAGTGACAAAATTTTGTGTAACAGATGCCCCCTAAAGCGTGAAGGCGTAACTAGAGTGAGGGGTGAAATGCTTTATGAATCAGTGCGGGGAACCTGAATCTGTCGTCGAAAAACCTGCAAGCAAGTCCAAATACATATACATAACTGAAAACTCTGTCAAATGATACATGAATCGTGA
>APFE031325317.1:0-16613 GCA_000404065.3 Pinus taeda | reverse complement strand
CAAACTCCCTCTTTGGACTTGATGGCAACCCCAAGTCACTCCAAGTCACTCTCCCCCTTTGTCAACAAGGGCAAAGGGTGATGCTCCCCCTGAGTACATGTTGAAATCTTCTACTCTGCTGTGCTATCCGTGCTCCCCCTGACTGTAGGCAAGGTCTATAAAAAGATGTTCTACAAGAAAGAACATGACTCCATAAATGATTTTCCTATCACCAAAGACTCATACATACATCCATCTCCCAACCAAGTGGGGATATACCAATATTGACCAATCCACCCAACCAAGTGGGGATACACCAAAAGTTTACACATGATAAAACAAGAACATTACATCATCCATCCCAAGCATAGTGGGGAAACAAGATATACATGACATAGAGACAAAATATCTACAACAAGACTATGATAGTCATCAACAACTATCATCAGCAACATCTATCAATCATGATTCAGACCAGCAACCATGTTCTCCCTCAACACCTGTTCCACCTGAAACCAAAAACAATTGTGAAATTGAACCAAGATCTTCTAAGATAATGCCAAAAATGAATTATTAGAAGTATATGCTCACCTTGAACCGGTGCCAGATGGTCTCTGTCAGACCCATGTCAGACTCTTTTCATCCTAATTTTGACCCACTATTTTTCCTCAAATCAACATATACGCGATTGTATCCATAGAAACTTGCGTATGTATGCGGATGCTCCTCATTAAACTCAAGTAAAACCACTTTTCTTTGAAACATATAAGTTTCAATAGCAAGATGATGCATAAACTACTCCCAGCTTCTGTCTAAGGTATTCAGATGTCTCCCTGGGCAGTGGTTTGGTGAATATATTAGCAACCTGTTCCTTGGAGGGAACATACTCCAATTTTACCTTTTGTTCAAGCACTTGTTCCCTGAGAAAATGATATTTGATAGGTATGTGCTTCGTCTTTGAATGCATGACTGGATTCTTTGAAATACTGATTTCACTTGTATTATCACATAAAATGGAAATAGGTGGAGTACAAATGATTTGAAAGTCTTGTAAAGTTTTCATCATCCAAAGGAGTTGTGTGCAGCAAGATGCAGCAGCCACATATTCTGCTTCAGCTGTAGATAACGCAATTGAACTTTGTTTCTTGCTGAACCAAGATACTAATCTGGAACCCATAAAGAATGCACCAGCACTAGTGCTTTTTCTATCATCCACGCTTCCTGCCCAATCTGCATCTGTGTATGCATGAAGTGTGAGATCTGTACTTCTAGGATACCATAAGCCATAGTTTTCTATTCCTTGAAGATATTTGAAAATCCTCTTAACTACCTGAAGGTGTGCTTATTTTGGATTTTTCTGGAATCTTCCAACTATTCCCACTGCATGCATGATGTCTGGTTGGGTACCTATCAAATAGAGCAGACTACCAATCATGGATCTATAAGTTGGTTGATGTACTGCTGCTGAATCATCATTTGCGTTGAGGCTGCATCCTATTACCATAGGGGTACATACTGGTTTTGAATCTTCCATGCCATATTTCTTCAAGATCTACTTGAGGTACTTGGTTTGTGATAGAAAGATACCGTCTTTGTTTTGTTGGACTTGTAAACTAGGAAAATATGTTAGCTCACGAAGCAGGGACATTTCAAATTCTTTCTGCATCACCAAAGCAAAGTTTTGACTCATGGCTTCTTCATTGCTACCAAATATGATATCATCAACATACACAACAAGTATTAGCAATTCATCCTTATCAATTTTTATATATAGATTGTTATCTTTTGATCCTTTCAAAAAACCTTGTTGATGGAGGTATTTGTCCAGACGATAATACCAAGCCCTTGGAGCCTGTTTAAGACCATAGAGTGCCTTCTTAAGTTTGCATACAAGTTTTGGATCATTTTCAAGAATGAATCCATCTGGTTGTTCAATATACACTTCTTCTTCTAAGTCTCCATTTAAAAAGGTAGATTTCACATCGATTTGATATACTTTGAACTTTTGAAAGCTAGAAAGAGCAAGGAACATTCTTATGGCTTCAAGTCTAGCAACTGGTGCAAACATTTCTTCAAAGTCTATGCCTTCTTGTTGAGCATACCCTTTACAAACAAGTCTGACCTTGTTTCTAATAACATCTCCATTTTCGTTCAGCTTGTTTTTGAATATCCATTTGGTCCCTATGACATTCTTATCATTAGGTCTAGGAACCAATTCCAAAGTGTTATTCCTTTCAATCTGCTCAAGTTCTTCATTCATGCCCTTGACCCAGCATTCATCTTTGATGCTTCACTTACATTTCGTGGTTCAACTGAGGAGAGTAATGCTAGATACCTTGAATCTTTTGTTATAGTTCTTCTTGTTTGAACACCTGCTTCTTTCTGCGCCAAAATTTGAGTCTCTGGATGGTTCTTCTTAACATATATTGATGGAGTCTTTTCTTCTATTATTATCCATTCTTTTGGTGCCTCATAAGTTTCTTCTTCAGTATTAGTCTGATCTATTGTTGAAGGATAGTCCTCTTCGTCTTCAAAATATTTGGTTTTTATCTATTTTAAATTGTTGCCTTCTTCATCAACCACCACATCAATACTTTCAACAAATTTTCCAAGTATTTTATTGTAACACTTATATCGTTTACTCTGGGAAGAGTAACCAAAGAGAATTCCTTCATCTGCTCTAGGTTCAAACTTGCCAAGATTTTCATTAGTCCTTTTGATGTAACATTTGCTTCCAAAAACCTTGAAGTATTTTACTGTAGAAGTCTTACCATACCAAAGTTCATGAGGAGTTTGAGTGTTGTTTACCTGAACGTTTGTTTTGTTGAGAATAGTAACGACAACAAATGCAGCTTCACCCTAGAAGGTTGCAGGAGTTCTATATTTATCAAGCATAGCATGAGCCATTTGTTGAACTGTTTTGTTCATCCTTTCCACTACTCTATTTTGCTGAGGAGTTCTTGCAGTAGAGAATTCCCTTCTTATTCCATGTTCTTCACAAAAGTTGAAAAATTCATCTGAGGTAAATTCCACTCCTTGATCAGACCTGAGGCATTTGATTCTGTGATCAGATTCATTTTCAACCAAGGCTTTGAAATTTTCGAAAGCTTCATCTTTATGCTTTAGAAGTCCTATCCAACAGATCTTGGAAAAGTCGTCAATGAACAATATAAAGTATTCTTCTCCTCGAGGTGAATTTTTCCTTGATGGACCACATAAATCAGTATGGACAAGTTAAAGTGGCCTACTAGCTGATCCTTCCTTCTCAGGGAAATTAGTTTTGGTTTGCTTACCAAACTAACATGATTTGCATATTGTATTTTCTGGAATTCTAATGTCAGGGAGATCACAAACCGCCTAATATTTGCATGCTTTCCTTATTTGAGAGAAGCTTAGATGCCCCAATCTTTTGTGCCATAGCCAATGTTCATCATTCTTGCTTAGATAACATTGTTGTTGTCCTCCCTTGAGTATGTATAAATTATTTGGAGTTCTTATGCCTTTGATCACTTTTTCTTCTGTATCAAGCTCACAAACAATACATCCATTTGATTGAAATATTACCTCATTTCCTTGATCACACATTTGGCTAACACTCAATAAATTATGCTTTAAGCCATCAACATACATAACATTTCTAGCTTTGACTTTTTCTTTCAAAAGAACAAAACCTTTACCTTTTATGAGCACAAGTGTGTCATCATTTCTGAATGAGACCTTCCTTTCCTTTTCTAAGGCACTATATGACTAAAGTTTTTCTTTATCACCTGTCACATGTTTCGAACATCCACTATCAATGTACCACTGATTTTCCTATCTTTATGCATATAAGGCTATACCACAACTTTCTAGTTGTGGTTCTTTCTTTCTCCATGTTTTGGGACCCAATGAAGGTTGCTCCTTCTGAGATGTTTTCCAAAACTTACTCCTGCATTCAGAATCTTCATGACCGAAGTTGTTACAAATAGAGCATTCTATTTCATTTTCAAGAGAAGAAAAGTTATTATAGGTCCTCTTCATGATCCCAGTCACACTCCTTTGATTTCGTTTTTCTCAAGTCATGATGGTCTTGTAGGCAACACATTGAGTAGCTTTGTATCCAAAGTTATGACATGAAAAACATTGACCATTAAAGAAATTCCTACGATTATCAAATCTACCGTCCAGGTGATTGTAGTTTCCATTGACATTCATTCTTGAGGAAAATTGAGAATGATTTACCTGTGGTTGGTTGTAGCTTCTATTCATCCTTGAAGTAGATTGACCCTGATTTACTTAGTGACCTATTTTATGCCTTTGCTGATAATGGCTAGCCTGTTCACTTCTCCTCGCTGCATCAAGATAACCTTTGGAGGTGGATGGCTTCTGTGCTTGAGATGCTTCTTCAATATATCCAAGACCTGTCTTGATTAGAGGAGAACGCTACACTTTGATAATCTCATCTAAAGTTTCAGATCCTTTAGCAAATCTAAGATTAAGAGCTTTTGTTTTCTTAATATATTTTCTAAGTCCCACAATTTCACATTCTAACTTTTCATTGTGTTTTTCCCTTTCAGCAAGTTGGAATGTCAGAGTATCTATGATCATATTATTTTCTTCTAAACAAATTTTAAGTTTATAAATTTCTTCATAGAGATCATCTTCATCTATAGCATCCAAGAAATCATCAGAAGCCATCAAAAGTCTATAATCATTACCATGTTCATCTTCATCACTATTTGAAAGTCCATCGTTGTCTTCATGTGTATAATAACTCTTCCTACTTACATTTTGTTTTCTGTTCCATTTAACTGGTTCCTTACCTTTATCAAGCTTATCTTTATGAGGACATTTGGATGCATAGTGGCCGACTCTCCCACAAGCAAAACATTTGAAAAGTAGCTTACCTTTGAATCTTCCAAAACTCCATTGAAGGTTCTTGACAAAGTTTGATTCTTCCTCTTCTTTTGATGTATGCCCTAACTCATTGTATTCTCCTTTTCTTGAAGCTTTGAATGCAGCTTCTCTCATGTCTAATGGTCCCCCTTTTCTCATTTCGAAAGTAGTTAGGATTCCGTGCAGCTGTGAAATAGTAATACTCTGAAGATTCTGATTTTCTTCTATGGCAGAAACTTTTGATTCAAACTTAGAAGACAAAGATCTTAGAAATTTTTCAGCTAAAGTAACTTCTTTTGTTTCTTCACCCAAGTTTTTCATGGGATTAACAATCTCATCTATACGTAAGAAATAATTAGCCACACTTTCATCATTATGCATTTTGAGAGTTTCACATTGAATTCTCAGAGATTGTAGTTTTGCACGTTTTACTTGATCGTCTCCTTCATAGCTTAGAATGATTTTGTCCCATATTTCTTTGGTGGTTTTGAGCTGCACAACCTTGATGAATTCAGATTGAGATAGACTCCCCAATAGAGTATTGACAACCTTTGCATTTGTTTCATACTGCTTTTTACCTGTTGTATATGTAGAAGTTGCTGATAGGAATGTGTATTCTCCTTCCATGATATCCCAAACTTCTGCACCAAGCGATTGAAGATAGGTTGTGGTTCTTACCTTCCAGTAAACGAAGTTGCTCCCATCAAAGATTGGTGGCCTGATGGATGCCTCATTTTCATAGTTGCTCATGATGATAGATCTTCCTTCAAGCAATCAAGCTTCTTTTGAAGGACCTGCTCTGATTCCAATTGTTGGAAATAATACTGAGAGGGGGGGGTGAATCAGTATTATCAAGTCAGATAATTTTTCATTTTCAAACTTAGATATATGATACTTTAGGTATGGAAACGAGTGTATACATGCAATTGTGTCTACAGCAACTATCGTATATTCAGTAAACATAAGATTTAATTAATCTATTTGATCTTTAATCAGTGCATATGAACTTCATTAACCATAAGGACAGTAAACAGATGTAGTAAAAAGAACAGATCATCACACATATGAACACAAGATATAAGGTGGAAACCCAATGTGGATGAAAACTACCTACTGTAATGCTTCTCTATCTTCTTGTTAATAAGAAACTTCTTTTTACAATATTTATGTACTAGTGCAGTCTTATACCAGTACGCAAGCTTCTACCTACAGAAGGCTACAACATTCTCTCATTCTCCAGCTTCTCCTGGAAGGGAGCTACTACCCCCTTAGATCTTGTACTAGCTGATGTACTAGTATGTAGGGGCTGACCTACAGAAGGTTACAACCTTCTCTTTTCTTCCAGGGACCACGTTTCATAAATTTTCAGAATGGATCCATCAATCAATCATCAAATGTATCTGCATCAACTAATCTCCTTTGCACCAAACAAAATTGAATTAAACAATCACTTCTCTGAATGTTGTAACCAGAATACAATAACAGTAACCAAAAACCAATCCTGAACCCAGAACACCACAGTAATAAACAGAAGTAGCTAAACATATTTTATGAGACGTACGCTACTTCAATATGTAGAACCTACATGAATACACTGTTGTATTAAGGCAAACCTATGTATACACTATTTTGAATTACCAAACCTGCGTATATACATGCCTTTGATATGTCGAACCTGCATACATATCTATAAACGATAATTTTTTACCCTTTTTCAATTATACAAACATCAGTTATACCCAGATTATCAGATTTATAGATCAAGTCATGCACTGAATATAACAAATCAAAATCACAAAAAGATAACTCTCTTCAAGCCTTAAGATCTTGACCCATCAATAGAACTTATCCTTCTCCTATCCTTCTCCTAGCGCTCAGGTTCCTCCTTGATTCAGATCCAACTATGCACAATAACCCAATGACCAGTATTCTAGATCTTGCTCTTCATAAGATACTCAATCCTTGAGTGAGTTTCTTTGCCTAATGATCTCCTTCCCCTTTTATAGTCTTAGGCCTTACTCAATACCATGGTCCAAAACCACTTAGAAAAAATACTTGGGACCTAATACCTGGGTTCAACACTTCAGACGCGATACCATGGTCCAAAACCATAGGTCCAAATACTAGGGACTAAATACCATGGACTAAAAAAAACAAGTTTTCCCACATGTACATGCTTTTCCTTGCATGAAAATGCGTGCATATGCATACGTGCCTCTTGATCGGTGATACCATGTGTATACGCGGCTTGGTTAAGAGGAAACTGCGTATATCTCTTTTTCCTTCATTCTGAGAGCTTGAAGTGTGATCTGTCATCTGAGTGAGATGCCATCAAGGACAACACCTGTGTCATAGTGCCAAACCTGTGTCATAATGCCAACAGAAGACACGAAAGGATCAATAGAAATAACTAATACTGAGTTAGACATGAGCAAAGGCACAACTCCATCTGGAGAAACATAGGAGCCATCTACATCAAAAACTCAAATGTTAGAAAGGCAACTCAGTGTAGAAGTCTCCTCATTTAACAAACCTGCTAATAGAGACAGGGACATTAAGGACAGGTTCAAGGAAATCAAAATGAGAAATGAGAAATTGAAGGCACAATCCTATGCACAGTATCTCAAACTTACACCCACCAATCAAACTAGGTTGATGTCATCTTTTGACATCAAGGAAGGAAATATGTAAATGTCCTTCATAAAGCCAATTGTACAACAACCAAGAACATTAGTAGATTTCAAGAAGACTAATTTTGAGGTATTGGCAAGGGATATTCATCCCATTGACCAAATTGAATTTAACAAACAGGCTGGAGAAATGATTTACTCCACCCTTACAAGAAAAGCCATAGCTCCCCATCAGTTGCAGAATTTATTGAATAATATCTCAGCCCAATATCAGTTAGAAAAGGCCTCCTCACAGGCCAAAGACACTAGAATCAAGTCTTTGGAACACTTGATAACTAAGTTGGGACATGATCCCAAAGATATCAAGGCCATTGAACAGTTAATCAAAAGGAAGAATGATGACATTGCAACACTCAAAAAGAAGCTGAAGAGACCTCAACTGCAACATCCCTAGAAATAGGAAGTATTGGAAAGCCAAAAAAGACATGAAGAGTTGATGGACTTGGTCCTTTAACTAAATGATCAGTTGAGGGAGATAGAAAAGGAATTGGAAAGCCTAATCCAATTAAAGCAAACTGATATTGGCACTATCTTGGTAAATGTCATGCTAACAGTTACCATGGTTGTTCCTTCCATCAGGTGAAGAAGTAGCAAAGTTGGTTAAAGCTATGGAAGAAATTTCCATACAGACAACAGAGATGAATAAGCTCAAAGAGAAAGTGGCAAGCTTGGAAAATGATTACAAGCTTGCCAAAATCATGCACAAAGAAGAAGTGCAAAAAGCTACCAGGATGAGTGAAAGATTGAAAACCATGGAAAAGGACTTGACACTGAAAGAACCCTTTGGGCAGGCTAAGGAACAACTATGGGCCAATATCATTGACTCTGTCAATGATATTTGGCCACCTATTCAGGTGATTTTTAAGCAAGTAGAGTTGATAAAGCTGGCTACACAGGCCATCCACAAAGTATAGGGAGAATTAGGACAGATGCCAGAAGAGGCTACCAGAACTATCCAATTCCTTAACAGTAAGAATAAGTATAAGCTTCAGAAATTGGAAATATAAGATAGAACAGAGACAATTTTGGAGATTAGAAAGGTCCTCTCCAAGAGAAAATTAATGCAAAACTTGTAGGATAGTGTCAAAATATGCAAATAGCCATCGATAGATTTATGGCTAAGTTCCAAATTTTGAGAGAAAAGGGATTAACTAGTCCCTTAGTGATAAACGAAAAACTTGTGACACAGGAGGATTACAACAAGAAAATCAGAGAGGTAGCCAAGGATCAGGTGAATATATCATTAATCAAGGCATTGTCAACAGGAAAAGTACTCTACCAGATATTTAATTTTTTTTTTTTTTACCTCCAGCATGAGGTAAAACACTTGTTTATCAATAAGCCTGCTTTTGCCAAATACATAGAGGAAAATGAAATATATAGGAGGATGCTAAAAATCCATGTACTTGATGCTAAAATGTGGAAAAAATTAACTGATTTACTGTAGAAATATGTGGTAAAAAGGTTAATGTACAGTAAAAGTAAAACAACATGGTAAAAGGATGAAGACAGATCAACAGGGTCAAAGTGTATCAGATGAAAGCCTAAAGTAAATGAAGCTTCCAGTGTGAAAGATAAAACAACAAAGCAGCATAAAGGGCTAAAAATCAGAGCATAAAAGCCAATAGTACCAAAATAAGAGGGACAACATGAAGCAATTCAATAGTTGTCTCTATCTTCCTGCAAGAAGATATTTTTTTTTCCTAGATTAAATCTCAAATTAGTTTGAGATATTTTGTATAAACTTTTGTATAAATACTTCACAATTCAAAGTATGTAGGGTGGATTCTAGTAGAAATTTCTATAGACTTTTTGATCAAGAATACCTAGAAGGTTATTGTATCAATTGATGAGCCAACAAGTTGGATTGATTAATAAAGATCAAACTTTTCCAAGGATTCATGTGTTGAGCGAATTTCAGACAAGTATTTTCATGTGTTATTGTCATTTTTCTCAAAGTTATTCATAACCTTATATGTGTTTAAATCTAAATGTTATAACTGGAATAATATTTCAGAACCTATTTAAATCACACTTTGTCTTAACAGTTAAGCATTTGAATATTTTCTTCTGATATTTAAATTAAAGAATTCTTAATTGATCTTTGGCTTAGATTGATTTCATGAATAATCCAGGTTAAAGGATTCTTAATTTCCCTTTGATTTTGATTACAGCTTCCTTCCTCATTCATTATCCAGGTTTGAGAACCCCTAACTACTCTCTCACCCTGAGTGAAACCCTTTCACCCTTCTGTCTCAAACATTTGAAATACACTTTGCTATCTTGCCCTTGGAACATCGCCTTTAGTGAGTTAATCCACATTTACTTCCTTATTAGTTGACTCCATAGCCCAATGGTCTAAAAGAGTGAAATGGAACAAGAGGAGAAGTAGCAAGGAGTTCTAAATCAATGCAACAAGTTGCAGGGTTCCAGATAAGGTACACAAAGTTTGACTTGGGGTCAAATGTAAATATCCTACCTAGAAAAACATGGAAGGCAATGGGGAAGCCACAACTGAAATACTCGCCAATTCAACTAAGAATGGAAAATCAATACTGTATACTACCCGTTGGAAGGTTGGAGAACATGGAAGTCAATGTGGCGGAGGTGAATACACACACTAAATTCGAGGTGATTAACATCATGGGGGATAAGGACCCATACCGGTGCTCCTTGGGATCGATTGAGCCTATGAAAACTATGTTGTCGTAGACCTAAAGAAAGAATTGATGATTTTCAAAGAAGAAAAATTAAGGGTGACCTAACCCTTGGACCCCTATCAAGGACCTAGGTTCATAAAACTAGTAGATGACAGGGATGAACTAGGAATGCTATACTAGCTTTACACTCTCACAGTAGGGAAGAGGGGAGATTATATAAATCCCATGACAGGAGGCTCTATCAGCTGGAGAAGTATCCAAAGCTCAAATATTGGCTCGGAAGCTGCATGGGATGCATGGCAACAAGGCAGGTATGAACTAAACACAAGATGTTGTGCAATGGTAACCTGAGTAAATTGGAATAGAACGAAGATAAGTGACTATCCCAAATATTATGGCCTTGAACCAATGGGCACCTTCTCGAACATGATAGACCAAGAAATAATGGAGGATCAAAAGATTCCCTTTCTTGATATCACCCTCATGGCAACACTAACAAGATGGTGGAAGATGCACCAAAATGAACTAGGAGACTGGATGAGCATCAAGCAAGCCATGAAGGAAATATTTTCCTAGGAGGAAGATCAACCACAAGGTAAGGCAAGGTACAAGGGGGATTCAAGTCCTAAGAAGCACATCAAAGATTGCATAACCAATTGGAAGAGCCAGGGTATGTTGAAGGATCGATGGGTACAAGCCTTTATACATACCCTTGGAACTGTCCCCGGAGCTTGGTATGTACAAGAGGAGCCTCGTTGGCAAACAAGAGATTGGGATGCTTTGGAGGTACAGTTTGTTAGGAACTTTTCATTCATCGGTAATGAGGAAAACATGACAGAGGCACTCCAGGCGATAAAGCAGGTTCTGTTCACCCTAGAGCCATTAGTTGTAGGAGGGCCCGATGAAAATTTTATGCAATATTTGTATGACATGGAGTCACCTGATATGCAACCTACAACAAGGTGGATGTAGATCTAGAGGAGGATGGGTTGGATGGATTGAGACACCTAACCTTCTGGGAAACGGAAGGAGAGAGGCACATCTGGGAGAGCCCCTCAATAGGTGGTGCCCACCTTCTACCAATGAAACTAAGAAAAGAAAATGTTGGGATGGAGGATAAGCCCAAAATAGCATCTGTGGGAGACTATTGGGATGAACATACCACAAGAGATTTTTGAGCCACTACAGGAATATCAGGACTTGTTCCTAGCCTCAGTAGTAGAGATAAAGGGGACAAAAGGAAATATAGGGGAAATGAAGATTCTTTGAGATTGAATGCCTGGCCGGTAAAGCACAGATTGTACAAATTGAACCCAAAGGTGAAGGAGAAAGTTAAGAAGGAGATTGACAAAATGGTAGAAGCAAGAATTATATTTTTGGTAAATGAAGCTGAGTGGATAAGCTCGATAGTCATACAAAACAAGAAGGATGCAACCGAGATCAGAGTATGTGTTGATTACAGAAGCCTTAACAATGCATGTGTGCATGACCTGTTCCTGACATCTTTCAGTGATGAAGTCCTAGACAATGTGGTGGGGAACGAAGTATACTCGTTCACAAATGGATTTTTGGGTTACCACCAAGTTCGTATAACTAAGGAGGATAAAATAAAAGCAACATTCACTACTGAGTGGGGGTCATATGCATACAATGTGATGGCATTCGAGCTAAAAAATGCACCAACGGTCTTCTAAAGGATTGTCATAGTTGCATTCTGAGACTATATTGACAAGTTTCTAGAGGTGTACATGGATGACTAGACAGTGCATAGTCTGTTAAAACAACACACCAGCTTATTAAGAGTAATGTTTGAAAGGTGCAAGCAACTACAGATTTCTTTAAACCTCAAGAAATGTCCACATGGAACCACTACCTAACATAAAACAACCAACATCAACTCTGGGTCATACAGGGTACTACCAGTAGTTCATCAGGAACTACGCATCAATCACAACCCCAATGGAAAAATTGCTGAAGAGAACGGAAGAGTTGATTTGGACTGTGGATTATCAGACAACTCTGAATAAGTTGAAGGAAAGGCTGGTAAGCGCACCTATATGCGTATATCCCGATTGGAAAAAAATGTTCCATGTGCACATCGACGCATTAGGTATAGCACTAGGAGTGGTCTTAGCGTAACCAAGGGATTAGAATATGGACCACCCAGTGTACTATGCTAGCAGAAAGCTGTCAACTGTGAAGAGAAACTCTACAACAACAGAGAGAGAAGCCAGACAATGGTTTATTCTCTCCAAAAGTTCAGGAATTATTTATTTGGTGCACCATTCAAATTCTTTACAGACCATTCTGTACTCAAATACTTCGAAAACAAGCCAGTACTATAAGGGAGAATATGCCAATGGTTGTTGCTGTTATGAGAATTCACTTTCGAGGTGGTCATACAACCCAGCAGACTGAATGTAGGACCACACCACCTATTGCAACTAATGACAGGGGAGAATGAAGGAGCAGTGGATGATCAATTGCTTGACGCCGACGTATTCAGAACAGAGGCAATCCTAGATCACCTAGAAGAGATTGCCACATTATTAACAACACGTCATTGCCAAAAAGGATATACGACAGCACAAAGATGACACTTGGTAGTAAGGGCAGAAGATTACCAGTTGATCATAGGACACCTCTACAAGATGGGCTTAGATCAAATACTAAGGCATTGTGTCCTCCCGCATGAAAGAAACGATGTGCTATGGGAGTTCCACGCGAGGGTTACAGGGGGCCATGTGGGAGGTAAAGTCACCACAAGAAAAATACTACACGTAGGACTCTGTTACTATTCTTAAATATTCTAAAGAATTTTCTAAGAGATGCGACATCTGCCAAAGGGTTGGAAAGCCTTCGCGGCAGGATACGTTGCCTCTACATCTTGTCCACACAGTGAAAATATTTGATAAGTGGCAGTAGATTTCATTGAACCCATTACACCACCGGAGAGGAACTCACGAGCCAGATACATAATAACAACAACAGAATACCTCACCTGGTGGGCAGAAGCAACAACCATCAAGGACTGTACAATGCAAAGAGTTGCAAGGTTTATTTACGAGAACATAGTCTCAAGGTTTGGATGCCCGAGGATCCTCACAAGCAACCAAGGAGCACACTTTCTGAATGAAACCATTTAGACTCTATTGGGGACCTTCATGATTCAGCATAACAAGATTAGTCCCTATCACCCACAGGCCAACAGTGTAGTGGAAGCATTCAACAAAATCATGGAGAAAGGGCTAAGAAAGGTCGTGTCAGCCAACAGGGATGACTGGGATGAACAAATACCCGAAACTATATGGGCATATAGGACAACAGTAAAGAGACTTCATAATCAAACTCTGTTTCATCTAGTATACAGAAGGGAACTTTTGGTTCCAACGAAATTTATATTACCAAGTATATTCATATCTGAAGCCACGGGAATGACAGACAACATAGCTGTTACACTGAAATTTGTCACCATGACTATCTGCAGTTAATATGGCTCCATCAATAGTCATATTATCCTCCTTGTCAAGCCTAATACCTCTGCTCTTCATGTCAAACTTCAAAAAAGAGAGAAAGTCACTAAAAAAAATGTTTATCTCTGGGTACGCAGATTCTCTCTACCTTGCCTGCATGTACGCATCCCAAACTCATTATACCTGTGTACTTGTACGCTCTGTAAGTGAAAGGATGGGTGCGTACCCCTGTAAAGGTCAAAAGGCGCGAGTTTCATCTTAAAAAAGTTACTTGTGGTCACTTCTAGAGCCTTCTAGAAGAGTGTTTGACGTGTATTGAGCGCCCCCAGATGGTTCATGCATCCCTATGATAGAGGAACTTATCCCATCAAGAGAGGAGCTACCCCATCCAAAAGAGGGAGTATCCCATTGATGTTGGACCTGAATAACTTCCTCTAGAACACTATAAATACAGGCATTGGGCCAGAGGAGGGAGGTTGAAAGCTGAACATTCCAAAGGGTAGATGCTGCTGGAATTAGGACTTCCTTGTAGAAGCTTGTGAGGAGAGATTACCATCCTTTCTTGTTTCATTTGGAAGTGGGTGAGCTTATCAAAGTAAAGGAAAACTCTTGTTGGGCCCTGGGAGGAACTTGCACAACACCAAGGCTCAGGTTGTAATGGTTTCCTTTTGTTTCCTATTAATACAAATAAGTCCATTCTTCTCAATGATTTGTTGTTAATGAATTGTTTCATATACTCCTTGGTCTATATGTTGAATATGTTTTGTTTTATGAGATATTCAGGTGTTATGTAATCGTTTGATTGTTAGTGTATGCAGGTTTCGAAGTGAAGGAGGAGCTCATCTGGATCAACGAGGCTAGACTACTACAACAACGTTGGATTTAAGGTAGGATCGAAAACACTTGGTTTCTCGTATGATAATGCATGTTTAGAGAAGGATTGCTCTTAATTGTCTTGTTTGTCACTAGAAAGTCTTAGGCTTCTAGGGAGGTTGGTTTTGTTCGCAAAATTAACTCTTTCCACATGACAACTTCCATTAAAGATATGGCCTGGAAACCTAATGGTATGGACATCGATACCCTTCAATATGATCACCAAATTAGAGGAAAAATTAGGAGGCTGAATCAGATTGGACAATGAAAGTGAGTACTTCAAGGAGTTCTTTCAAAGCAATTAGTTAATTGACCTGGCCTTCAACAATGGAATATACACCTAGAATAACAAAAGATCTAGTCCTCATCTGATTGCTTCAAGGCTTGATCGATTTCTGATATCAGATAATGCTATCCACTTGGCAAGAGACCTCTCAACCTCTATTCTTCCATTTGCAAGGTCGGACCACTGGCCAATTTCGCTTTAGTGGCAAACACTGGGAAACTCCACTAGAAGACCCTTCCGCTTTGAATCCTTCTGGTTGACCCATCCACATTTCAAAGATCTAGTACAACATGCATGGAAAAGTTTTCTTCCCCCTGCAGGCTCCAAAATGTTTCAATTTCAACAAAAGCTGAGGTTCCTAAAATCGCAAATAAAACAGTGGAACAGTGCTACCTTTGGAAAAAAATTTCAAGCTCATAAAGCCCTTTCTCAGGAAATGGAGAAACTACAACAAACCATCATCAAAGAGGGCAGGACTAAAGCCCGCAATGAACAAGAAAAGAATATCCTGACTGAGATCAACGAAAGAGAAAAACAAGAGGAAATCCTATGGAAACAAAAATCACGAATAAGATGGTTAAAGGAAGGTGAGAGGAATACAAAATTCTTCCATCGTACTACAATCCAAAGGAGAATGCATAACAACATCACCCAAATTCACAACCAGCAGGGAGACTGATTGTAAGATCATGGGGATATTGAAAAAGAACTCGTTAAGCACTTCAAATTAGTCCATCAAGAACCTAACATCAATAGACAGCCAACAATTGACAAGATTCTCCCTCATATCCCAAAGGTGATAACATATGAACACAATCAATTTCTTCTTCGTCTGATAATCTTAGACGAGGTGGAATCAGCTATGAAGCAGCTTCAGGAAGGAAAAGATCCTAGTACAGATGGCTTTACCTCCACTTTCTTCCACAAATTCTGTGATATTATCAAAGAGGAGGTCTAGCAGGTAGTGAAGAGTCCAGAAATCTTCATTGGGTGCTACCCTCCCTAAATGCAACATTTATCACTCTCATCCCCAAGGAGGATCACTCTAATATGCTGGACAAATTCAGGCTTGTAGCCCTCTACAATGTCATCTACAAAATCATATCCAAAGTTATAGCTTCACGTTTGAATCCATTGCTTCCCATGCTCATCTTGCCAGAACAATTGGGCTATGTCAAAGAATGGCAAATCATAGATGGAATTATCCTCACCCACGAGATCATTCACTCCCTCAAGCATCACAAAAAAGTAGGTTTGCTTCTAAAAATTGACCTCTCAAAAGCTTTTGATAAGTTGAGTCTGGTGTACATTCAATCGATGTTAACAGCCTTTGGCTTCTCACTTGTTTGGGTTCGATGGATCATGAGCTTAATCTCCTCAACTTTCCTCTCCATTCCGGTTAACAGAATCCCTTCCACCCCCTTTCGACCCTCAAGAGGCATTCGCCAAGGGGATCTTCTCTCTCCATTCCTCTTCGTTCTTATGGTTGAAGGGCTGGGCGGGACCATAAAGCATGCCCATCAGGAGCATAATCTTAGAGGTATCTCCCTTCATAATTCCCTTTCCATTACCCACCAACAATTTGTGGACGATAACATGTTATTTGGGCATCCATCGATCCAAGAGGCCCGAAAATTCAAATCCCTCGATGATTTCTCAGCTATTCCTTTTTCATACTCCTGCCATAACTCAAACCTCCTGTTGAAGCCCCGAAAATTGGGTCGACAACAAGGGGGATACCCACCCGGTCTGGACCTTGGTTGGCAGCTCCTTATCC
>APFE031325312.1:0-11396 GCA_000404065.3 Pinus taeda | reverse complement strand
TTTTTTCTTCCAATTGTTGTGGTGTCAACCTTATAGGTTGTGGAAGACTAGGGGCAACAACACTTCCGTCTTTATAGTTGTGAGTGGCATGCTTCTTGGTTTCCATAATTTTTCTTTCCATTTTTCTTGCTAACCTGAATGCCTTCTCTAATGAATCAGGTTCCCAAAGGCGAACATCATGTTGGATATTATCCTTTAAAGACACTATGAACACATCAATCCTATGCTCCTCTGGAATATCTTTTACCCTTATGTTCAATTTTTGGAACTCCTCAATGTGCTCCATTATTGGACCCTTTTGTTTGAGACTTATCAATTGTCTAAAAAAAAATGTTGCTTTTTCTATCCTCATAATGTGCCATCAATTCTTTGGTAAAAATTGCCCAAGTGATAAATTGTTTATGAGAGCAAAGCCATTGATACCATACAAACTGATTTGGTTCCAAATATAAAGTTGGCATATGTACCTTTTGTGTCTTTTTCACATTATTGAGATCAAAGAATTGCTCCATCTATAATATCCAAGTGGCAGGATCCTTTCCATCAAACTTCCTCATATCGATTTTTGGAATATGGTGAGTCTTCGATCCAACATTAGAGTCTATGGAATCATGTTTAACATTTCTTTTGTTCTCATCATGAGTTTCATTTAGTACCCTTTCACCCTTATTGACCATTTCTTGTAGCAACTTATTCATATTTATCTTTAATTCTTCCATCTTATCATCCATGCCATCAATTTAAGCTTCTACACCTTTCTTTAAACCATCCATCTTAGCTTCTACATCTTTCCTTAAACCATCCATCTTAGATTCTGTTGCTTTTTGTGCAAGTGACACTTGTTGCACTTGTTCTTGTAATTTTGATATATCATATAGCATTTCTTCTTCTTCTTCATGAGTCATGCTAGAGCTTCCAGGATCCTTACTAGGCGTTTGCATTTTCTTTCCTCGGGGCATCAGTTACCGATAATAATGCTCTATTATGCCCTTTGAATTCCTTCAAAATAAATTTTCAAACCAAGCTTAAACAAAAATTTAAGAAAATCTACACACCTTTTTTCACTTTGTAGGAGCTTTATATTGCCTCTGATGTATCTCTGTACTTTCCAATTATCTAGTTCTGAATTTTTGATATGTAGTAGCCCTTTGTGTCCTCTTTCCAATGCCACAAGTCTGACCAAAATTGGTTTCTCCAAGGAAGAGTTATGCGAAATCTCCCACAGTGACTTGATTATTGGCTAGTTCAGTAGAGCGAACTTGTATGACGTGCCACGAATCACTGTTTCAACCTTTGGATCTAAAACTCACATACAAGAAACTACAGTCTGTCCTCTTTCTGCACCTTCTTATGAAATTTCAATCCGATCCCTAGAGAGAAAGTTATGACGATTTTCCCCAGGTCACCTGTTTGGAATGTAATTCAGGAGTTTGCAAAAAGACCAAATTCCTCAGATCATATCTCCGCAAATATCATGTGAAAAGCTCTAAAATTCGGACCCACGGTTCATCGCGATTTTTTCTCAAATGGGTTCTTTTTGCGACTCCAGAGACATCACAAAAAAAAAAGTTATAGTGAAAATTCCACGATGACCTATTTGGAGCAGCGAAACCCTAGAATCCAAAGCTCTGATACCAAATGTTATGAAACCAGCTCAAGAAGAGATAGAAAAGATAGATCAACGCCTTAGAATTCAGCCTCTTCGAGGGAGCAACCTCCTTTACATTACATAAATGAACAATTCTTGGATGATTCAAATCAAAAACCTCCTTTCTATATATAGGAGTCTAAGGAGTCACAATATAAACCAGCCGACCTAACAATAATAATATAAAGCCACAAAAATAATAATAGAGGGATTCTATGGGGCACAGTAAAAACAATATGGGGGCAATAGGGGCACAACAATATTAATAATGTGTATAACTACAATAGTAATGGGGTAATCACTAGTATTATAGGGACCCAACAGTAGACCATAGGTACCAAATTCGTTCGTACCGCTGAAAAATGTTCGAAAATTTGATGGATTCATTTCATGACTTAATTCATCAATTCAAAGTTTAGTATGTTATATGGGATATTAGGTTTACAAATTAATATACCAATGCCACATCAGATTTCTATATATTTCTAGCTACAAATGTCTAGTAGCCCATTTACTCTATAGAAATCCCTTTGAGACTCATGAAATGGCATGCAGTTCAGTTAATAAATAATAATGATCCAGGTGGATATTGGTGGCTGCTCGCCTATTCCTCTTGGACCCCCACCATTGTTTCTTTCAATTTCTCAGTTTCCTTATTTGTAGAACAATTTACTATTTTTGGCAATTTTTCAAGTCCTAAACTTCTGGAGCTATTTTTTGGCCCTAAACGACGTGTTTTGGGAACACAGAGGCAATCAAGGAACATAAAACCATCTTCAAAGCTTCAACGTTGTATTCCTCGGATATATATTTCTAACAAGGTATTGTACATGCCAAATGGAGATCGTATGCCAAAGTTGGAACCCCGGGAAATTGATGTACCAATTTGCCGAAACGGGGCCCATAGTTTTGGCACTTCATCTCTTAGGGTTAGGTTTTTGGATTTTTAGGGCTTTCCATTGTTTCTCAATATTAAATAGGTCTCTGAGCATCATTGTTACACATTTCAAAGGCATATAGCTACCACATCTCTTCTCAGAGGTAAGCTACCATCGCTCGAGCTACACTTATTTCCATTCTATTTGTAAGCATACTTCAGTATTTGATATTCATGAAATGAAGCATTATTTGTACTACATCTATGTATTTATGGTTATATCTATAATTTGTTGTGTTCCTATTTAAATTCGGATCAAATAATGAGGTTTTGTACGAAAAATTTCCTCAACAGCTTTTAATGAAATATGTGGGGAATCTATATGCTATATATAATTCTTAACAAATAAGTTACTTGGAGAATGAGAATTTGTAAAATAGAGTAAGAACACGTGTCAAAATTATATTATTATTATTATTATTATTCATCATCATCATTCATCATCCAATTTTAAGGTCATGACCAAGTGAGACACCACATTGGTGTATGATACCCCCTTGTTTGTGAGACAAGGGACCCCGCTCCATGTAGTGATTTGACTTCTATGTCTATGAAGCATACATATGCTACCCCTCTCGTTTTTGACCTATGACCTCTTAGGAGGAAACACATGCTCTTTACCCAATAATTAATTATTATTTATTATTTATTATTTATTATTATTAATTAATATTTCTATGATTATTTTTATTGTTAATTAAATTTAATATCATTATTAATTAGTAGTAATTAATTAATTAAAAATAATTAATTTTATTATTATTATTATTTATTAAAAGACACAAAATATTGTTTTCTTTTACTTGTATTTATTAGTGTTTATTACTTAAACCTAAGGGATTTATATTAAACCCAATTATTAATATTATAAGCCTATCAATAATATTACACCCTAGCAGTGTAAATCCTTAGATTAATAAAACCAAGGGATTGATATTATAAACACACGAGAATAATAAACACAAGGGCTTCATACAAAAACCCAAGGGATTATAAATCTAACCGAATAATATTATATCAAGGAATTAATATTATAATCACAAGGTATATAAACCCTAAGATAAATATTGTAAACCCTAGAATTATCATGGTTGACCATCGTTGATTTTCATATAGAAACAATATTTATCATAATGTGACATTGCACCATGGTTGACCATGATTAGTTTTCATATGCAAACAATCTTTGTCACAATGCAACCTTGGACCATGGTTGATTTTTATATTCGAAAAATCCATGTCACAATGTGACATTGGACCATGGTTGACCATGAATATAAACCAAGGGGATTTAGATTAGACCCATGAATTAATCTTATAAAATCTATGACTAATATTAAACCCTAGTAATAAGAACCCTTAGATTAATAAACCGAAGGGATAAATACAATAAACCCAAGGTATATAAACCTTAAGATAAATATTATAAACTCTAAAATAAACATGGTTGACCATGGTTTACTATACTTGATTTTTATATTGAGACAATATTTATCACAATATAATGTTGGACCGTGGTTGACCATGGTAGACTATGGTTGATTTTCATATTGAGAAAATCTTTGTCTCTATGTGACATTGGACCACGGTTGACCATCATTGAACATGATTATAAACCTAAGGGATTTATATTAAACACTAAGATTAATATTTTAAACCTTATGAATAATATTATACCTTAGGAATATCAACCCTTATGTTAATAAATCTAGGGGAATAATAAACCGAAGAGATTAATTATAAAACCCAAACATTTTATAAACCCAAGGGAATAATATTAAATACAATGGATTAATATTATAAACGTGAGGTGTATAAACTATAAAATAAACATGGTTCACTATGGTTAACTCTAAAGTCCCTTGGGGTTTGAAACCCCAAGGGACTATGAACCCAAAGCAATAATATTAAACCCAAGGGATGAATATTATAAACCCAATTTAATCAATTAAATCCAAGGTATTTATGTTAAACCTAAGGATTAATATTATAAACCATATGAATAATATTACACCCTAGTAATATGAACCCTTAGATTAATAAACCCAAGGGATTGATATTATAAATCCTGGGGAATAGTAAACCCAAGGGATTAAAAACCAAAGGGAATAATATTACACTGAAGGGATTAAGAATATAAACTCATGGTATATACACCCTAAGATAAATATTGTAAACCCTAGAATTATCATGGTTAACCATGGTTGATTTTCATATTGAGACAATCTTTGTCACAATGTAACATTGCACAATGGTTGACCATGATTGATTTCATATGGAGATAATATTTGTTACAATGCAACGTTGGACCATGGCTGATTTTCATATTGAAAAAATCTTTTTCAAAATGTTATGGTGAACCATGGTTGACCATGATTATAAACCAAGGGGATTTATATTAGACCCCATGAATTAGTATTATAAACCCTATGAATAATATTAGACCATGGGAATAAACACTTAGATTAATAAATCAAATGTGTGTGTATATATATATATATATATAATAAATATTTATTTCACTACTGGTTCACGGATACCCATGGTCAGTGGGTCTACTACGTCCAAGATCGAACAACGCTAGGGTGGACCCCACCCGAAGGGGGTCACACCCCTCGGCCCATTTACTGACCTGACTCCAAGAGCTTTCAGGTTTTGACCTTGTGACCTCCCATTGGCGAGGCCCCGTCTTGACCGATTGAGTTAACCCTTGGGGCTTCAAATGTATTTATATTATAAACCAAAGGGAATAATAAACCAAATATACTAATAGTAAAAACCCAAGGGATTATAAATTGAAGGGAATAATATTAAACCCAACAGATAAATATTATAAATCGAAGGTATATAAACCTTAAGATAAATATTATAAACCCTAAAATAAACATTGTTGACCATGATTATAAATCAAGAGGATTCATATTATACCTAAGGATTAATATTATAAACCATGTGAATAATATTAAACCCTAAGAATAAGAAATCTTATATTAATAAACCCAAGGAATTGATATTATCAACCAAAAGGATTAATACTAAAGATATCAGGGAATAATATTAAATCCAACTGATAAAT
Source organism: Pinus taeda (assembly GCA_000404065.3). Lineage (NCBI taxonomy): Eukaryota > Viridiplantae > Streptophyta > Pinopsida > Pinales > Pinaceae > Pinus > Pinus taeda. The sequence continues at coordinate 5,735 of APFE031325312.1, read as the reverse complement.
ATTATAAACCCAAGGTATATAAACCCTAAGATATATATTAGAAGCCATAAAATAAACATGGTTGACCATGGTTTACTATGCCTAATTTTCATATTGACACAATCAATGTCACAATGCGATATCGGACCATGGTTACCATGGTAGACAATGGTTGATTTTCATATTGAGACAATATTGATCACAATGTAATATTGGATCATGGTTGACCATCATTGACCAAGATTATAAACCCAAAGAATTATATTAAACCCTCAGATTAATATTATAAATCCTATGAATAATATTATACAATAGGAATATGAACCCTTAGATTAATAAACCTAAGGGATTGATGTTATAAACCCAAGGGATTAATTCTAAAAAACCAACATTTTTTAAACCTAATGGATTAATTCTAAAACCCCAACATTTTATAAACCCAAGGGATTAATATTTTAAACCTAAAGTATGTAAACCATAAAATACATATTATAAGCCCTAAAATAAACATGGTTGAATACGATTGACTATAAATTTTCTTGGGGTTTAAAACCTCAAGGGACTATGAACACAAGGAAATAATATTAAACCCAAGGGATGAATATTATAAACCCAATTTTATTAATTAAATCCAATGGATTTATATTAAACGCAAGGATTAATATTATAAACAGTACGAATAATATTACACCCTAAGAATATGAATTCTTAGATTACTAAACCCAAGTGATTGATATTAGAAACCCATGGGAATAATAAACCCAAGGAATTAATACTAAAAAACTCAAGGAATCATAAACTCGACAGAATAATATTACACCCACGGGATTAATATTATAAACCCAAGGTATATAAACTATAAGATAAGTATTTTAAACCCTATAGTTATCATGGATGGCCATTGTTAATTTTCATATTGAGACAATATTTGTCGCAATGCGATGTTGCAACATCATACATCATGGTTAACTATGAATGATTTTCATAGAAAAACAATCTTTGTCATAATGCCACGTTAGACTCTGGTTGATTTTCATATTGATAAAATCTTTGTCACAATATGACATTGGACCATGGTTGACCATGAGTATCAACCAAGGGGATTTATATTAGACCCTAGGATTAATATTATAAATTCTATGAATAATATTAAAATCTAAGAATAAGAACCATTAGATTAATCAACCCAAGGGATTGATATTATAAACCAAAGGGATTAATACTAAAAACCCAAGGGATTATATACCCAATGGAATAATATTAAACCCAAGGTATATAAACCCTAAGATAAATATTATAAACCTTAAAATAAACATGGTTGGCCATGGTTTATATTCATATTGAGACAATATTTGTCACAATGTGACGTTGGACCATGGTTGACCATGGTAAACCATGGTTGATTTTAATATTGAGACAATCTTTTTCACAATGTGACATTGGACCATGGTTGACCATACTTGACTGTGATTATAAACACAAGGGATTTATATTAAACCAAAGGATTAATATTATAAACCTCATCAATAATATTACCCTAGGAATCTGAACCCTTAGATTAATAAACCCAACAGATTGTTTTTATAAACCCACTGGAATAATAAACCCAATGGATTATAAACACAAAAGGACAAGTTTACACGAAACAAATTTATATTTTTAACCCATGGTATCTAAAACCTAAGATAAATATTATAAACCCTAAAATTATCATGGTTGACTATGGTTAAATTTCATATTGAGTCATTATTTGTCACAATGCGATGTTGCACCATGGTTAAGCATATTTTACCATTCTTGATTTTCATATTGAGACAATATTTGGCACAACGCGACGTTGGACCATTGTTGACGATGGTAGACGATGGTTGATTTTCATATTGAGACAATATTTGTCACAATGTGACATTGGAACATGGCTGACCATCATTGACCATGGTTATAAACCTAAGGGATTTACATCGTAAACCCTATGAATAATATTATACTCTAGGAATATGAACCGTTAGATTAATAAACCCCACAGATTGATATTATAAACCCAATGGGTTAATTCTAAAACCAAAATGTTTAATAAACCTAATGGAATAATATTAAGATGAATTCATTAATATTATAAACCTAAGGTATGTAAACCCTAAAATAAACATGGTTGACTATGGGTTGACGATGGTTTTAAAACAATGATTATGGTGACTATGGTTAACCAAATATGACTATGGTTTCCCAAGGTTCACCTAGGTTGCCTATGGTCTAACATGATTGACCATGGTTGAAAAAGGTCAACCATTATTAAACAGTCAACTATGGTTGACAATGGTTGACCATGGTAAACATAGATAACTATGGTAAATCATAGTAAACCATAGTGATCACCATGGTTAGACTATGGCTCACAATGTGTGACTATTGTTAAATATCACTAACTATTTTTTCACTATGGTTAATGATTGTTTGACTACAGTTGAACATGCTTGACTATGGTTATTCATGTTGACCTTTGAAAGGTTGACTATGTTTGGCTATGTCATCAAGTTGAATTTTTCTAAATATGGTCGACATGGGGTTCACCAAGTTTGATCATCGTCAATTATTTAAACATTGTCTATCGAGATTTGACTATATTTATCTAATGTGGTTGACTTTGTTCAACTACTAATTTTAATCAATAATAATATGATATTATATTTGACCGAAGAGGAAGAGTGTTGATTGTCAAACATAATAAGACATGGTTTGGTAATAGTTGAATATGGTTTGATAATGATTGACTATTAACATTAAAATTAAAATTAAAATAATCATGAAAAACCCAAACCTAATAATAATAATAACCTAAAAACTTAAACTCAATAACAAACCCATAACTAAATTTAATAACATATTCTGTTATATTAAAACCAAACCTAAAAAGTTCATAAAACCTATCAACTTGCATATTAAAACATTGAAAACCTAAAAAATATTATGAAATTAAAGTAGTCTAATATAGTAGACATTTTACTAAATACAAAACCAGTATGGTTTACCATGATCTACATTATTGCACAATCTCATATTACACTAAAAAATTAAAACTTTCATTGTGGTAATATTATAAAATCATTTCATATATATAATGTATAACAATTATTATAAAATAATTATAAATATATAATATATGCAAAGTTTGTCATATTATATTTACATTAAAACTCTATTTTTATATTTAAAACTTAAAAAACCTTGTCAATTATGGAGTAAAAAACATTCCATCAAATGAAAGTTAACTATTACAGCTATACCTCCCAAAGCTCAAACTGTACGTGGTTTAAAATTTAAACTATTGCTTGCAAAAGTTCATTCTCCTCTCTCTTCTCGAATCTCTCTCTCGATATGTATATATTATTCATATATATATATATATATAATATATATATATATATATATTTAAAATCACATCAAAACTATCGCATATTATATTAACACTAAAATTTAAACCTAAATAATTTTTAGGGTATGTTATAACTATAAACTGAAAAGATCAACCACCAAACTTCATGGGCATGATGTGAATTGTAAGACACATCTCTTAATGTGCATGGATGATTAAAATGTAACACATATTTTAGAGTAAAAGACACACATTAATATCAATGTTAATACTCATACTAAAACTACTAAAATAAATGATAATACTAATATTAATATATTAACATTAACATTAATATATATATTATACTAATATTCATATATTAACATTAATATTAATATATATTATATATATATATAATATATAATGATATATATATAGTTTGATGGCTATTTATATTACTCATACTAAAGCTTTAAAACATAATAATATTAAATAAAATATCAGTAGCATTGATATTCATCACTTATGGCTTTATATATTAGTTAATAACCAAATTATTAATACTTCATGTGCTTTAATACATTAATAATTGATCAATTATGACTTACTATAATTATTAATCCTTAATAAGATTGACAATAATTAATTATAGTTAAATTAAAGTTAATCATTAATGATTATGTTACTCACATTAAAGATTTTTGAATTCTTTAAGAACAGCACCTATAAAATAAAAATAATCCAATAATTATAACTATATTTTATTTTTTTTTCGTTTTGTTTTAAATCATTGCATTTAATAAATTAATTACATAAATAATATTATATTAAAATTATTAACAATGTATTAACCATGTTAATATTAATAAATAATTATTTGTATTTGTATTAATCAATATATATTTATTAGTATTAATGTATAAAATGTAATTATTATTGGAATATTAATGCTAGTACTCATGCTCAAATTAAATAATTAATATTAATATTATAGGCTAATTATTAATATTTAATATTAACCTAATTTTATAAAAATATATTAATTAATTATTTATTAAGTTTGTTTATTAATATAGATTTTATTAATTGTAATTAATATATTTAGTTAATATTATATAATTGATTATTGTTTAATTTATTAAATTTTATTTAAAAAATAATAGGTTCTTTTTACTTATTATTTTACTTAATTGTGTTTTTAATATTAAATTTTTAATTTTATTATTAATGTATTATTATTGTAATATTCAAGGAAACAAAACTTTCTTTATAATAAATATTTAATCACTCATAACAAAGAGGGATTACTTTTAGCTTTATAAGATAAGAATTTATATTGGCTATTTTTAATTAAATCTTAAAGCCTAAATTTGAAAAGTGTTCTGGCATTATGTGAGCCATTCTTTAACAATTAGGTTGTGTTGCATTGCAATTCTATTGCATTGCATTTTTGCAAGAAGAGTTCTATTGTACATTAGCTAAATTCTCATAAAAACTTCAAGAGGGTTTTGAAGAACATAAAACCATTCTTACATGTTGTCGATAAGCTTTATTAACTTTCTTTTATTAAATATTTTATTAATAATATTAAATAGAGTTTTATAAATTTAGTGTAGTTTTAATACTTATATTTGTAATAAATACATTAATATTAATAATAGTATAATATATATCATTTTTAATGTTAAACTTAATTTTATAAAATTGGTATAAAGTTTGAAAAATATATTATTCACTGATTATCTTTAATAAATAAAAAGATATTTGTATATTGCAAATAAAAGAGATGAACCAAGGTTAATTGTGAATGTTGTGTAATAATTAAATTAAAACATAATAGATCCTCAATCATTCACAAGTTCAAACCATATAATATAATAACATATGTTCATGATTTTGGGCTAACTATGAGCATTTTTGTAAATATTTATGAATCATTTCAATCTTAGTAAAGTTTATATTTTAATTTAATTAAATGTTAAGAGAAAAAAATTATTGTAATAATATATAAAACCGATTTTTCTTAAAATATTTAAAAACAAAACTAATTAACTTAACTTATAAAAAATTTAACTTTTATTAAATTTATATTAAATATTATAATGTTAAGAATAGACATTTAATGATTAGGAGAATGGACAATCATGTAAAAAAATAATGAAACCAAAAGAGATGATAATAGCTCCTATTAAAAATGCATGTGGATCTATTCATCCATATGTCCATAACCCACCCTCACAATTTACAAAATGAAAATATTTTTATTACTTCAATGCCAAATGCTTACACTATCTTTTCTCATGGGAATATGGGCAACGATTACCATTGTTGAAAATAGCAATAAAAAATGTTAATAATAGAATTAAATTATGACTTGAATTGTAATTCCACATCTCATGAT
>APFE031325311.1:15915-32859 GCA_000404065.3 Pinus taeda | reverse complement strand
AACTTGTCCCACAAAGCCTTCACCATAGCTTCCCCTGATACATTCAGCAATACTGAATCTGAGACACACAATCGTATTATGCTCTTTGCCTTCCGATCCAGCTTCTTCCATTCTTCATCGGACATTCCCGTTGGTTTAGTACCTGGATCTAATGCGATCCACTGATCTTTATCCACCAACAAATCCTCCATCTTGAGTTTCCACAACTCAAAACTCTAACCATTAAATTTCTCGATCCCTATCTTTCCACTACTCACCATCTTCTTTCACCACCAAAATCAATCTCGCAGATCTCCCACTGAACAGGGTCTATCACAGGCCCGAACGAAACCCCTCAGCAACAAAAGCGTCCCCTTGAAGCCAAAAAAGCTCTGATTCCAAATGTAGGTTTTAACCCCATACAGAAATTACCTGCATACGAATTCTAAAACACAGAAAATAAACCATGCGAGAGCATAACACATAAAACACATATACACAGAGATTTTCCCATGGATCCCAAAACTGGGACTACCAGCTTGTTTTTTCATTATGTTCCTTTCAATGTTATAATACATATTTGTAAATGTCGAAGAATCGAATACCATGGACCAAAAACCATAGGTAGGTTCGCCCAACCTAATATAGGGTCCAAAAAAAAAAAAATCCACTATGTAGGTTAGTCGTGGAAAGAATATAACACAACCCAACAAATTTATCATCTTCATAAAAACTTTCTAAATCATCAATAAAATTGTCAAAATGTGTGCAACAATCTTTGACCAACAAAAAAGAAGGATGATGTTCTTTATATCTCTCATAAAATACTATATGAAAATATCTAAGAGAATATAAACAATTACTTAGCAATTTTTCATACCATGATTGTGCATTTACCTCCAAGGACCCCATGAAGATATTCATAAGACAATCTTCATGAAATTTAACTTTAAACTTACGGATGTGCATATGAAACCTAATTAGATGCAAAGCAACATCATCTCCTATTTGATCTTTGAAGGCAGGTAAATAAGTCTGCCAACTTACACCAGACATGCGGTTTGGAAAGCCTGGAATATGAATGTGATGCATAGGAGCATACCTTCTAGATTGAGAACTTATCTTGATTTTTGGATCTTGCTATTAGTGGAGTCTTTAAATCAGCTTGAAACTATTTGGAGTTTCCAGGTGAATGTTTCAGCCTTCATATGTCTGACTATTTTCCACCATCAATAACTAGATCTGAAACTTGATGGTCTTTCCTAGGGAAGATGAAACCTTTCGTTCCATAATATGGTCGCTAAAATGTTATCACTTTGTAATTTCCCTAGGTTGTGGAGAGAAACCCATAGGTAACCACAAAAGCACTTGCAAAGCTAGGATCTAGCCCTTCCAGCTTCAGAGTGGGATCTCTCTTTTTTATTTAAACTTTGTCTTAAGGTATTAGGCTATTTATTGAGGATTGAGGTTGGTTTTTCAAAGATTTGGTTGAAAATTGCAGGGAAAGTCCATTGGGCATGGAGTCATGAGTCTTTTGGTGATCAAACACAAAAATAACAAAGCAATTGTAACAAGGCAGGATAGGCAAACTTTTGGATCTTTTAAAGTATTTTTGGAGTGTATAGAATGAATATGATTTAAGTTCAATTAAATATAGAGCATGCTAGTATGAATTATATGATTAACATCAGAATGAAAACATTGATATTGTTTACAATCCATAGAAGAGTACACTTAATCAAGTTCAACCCTTTATTTTCTTAAAACAATAGAGACAGAAAACATACGGAAAACTGAGAAAATAACAATTTCACATGAGAAAGTACATCACCAATTGCTTGACACGGGAATACCATTAGAAAGTTGCTTCTGGGAAATTTACCATGAAAACACATGCAACATGATCTGACCCAAACTTTATATGCAAAAAATATCCCAAACATTCAAACTTGTCTTGACCACATAACTTCAAGAACTAAATGGCTCCTTGGACAAACAGACCTTTAGGCTATGACACCTAGTGATTCATTGGCTAAACTGACCAAAATGAATAGCAAGAGTCCAACACCGTTGATTCCTATTATAGGACCCTAACATGGTCATTATGAGGAATGGGAGGTAATTAATGTTTTGATTCGATCCATTTTGATGAGAAGAAAAATATAAATGTATTATGCTAGTATTAGAGGAGAGTGTATGAGAGAGATAGAGAGCTACAGTGCATAATGATGCTTCTTGTTTACCTATAGCATTGATCAACAAAGTTTTAGAGCTTAATTTGAAGACTTGAGATGTTGTTGAATTCTTGTTGAGTAGATCATATTGAGCCAGGTCTAAAAATTTTGAAATGAGGTCTGTATAGAAGTTGAGGACGTTGGGGCCTCTGACAAGTGGTGGCTCGCCAAGATAGGAGTATGGCTTCTTGTTGGTAGTGCCAGCAAACAATCGAGAGGAGGTTGGGGCCTTATAGCTGGTGGTGACTAGCAAACTATAGTTGGGATCTTATGTCCTAGTTGGTAGTGGCCAGCTCATCTATGTACAGATTTTCTTAACAAATAATAGAAAATCATAGCAGCGTAGTAGAAGTAGGGTGGTTTATCTTCCCTTGAGGGTTTCCACCAGAAAACTTTGTGTCTCCTCTTGATATCTGTTATGGTGTTTATATGTTAGTTTTATGTTGAGTTTTGCATTTTCAGATCTATTGTGTTATGTTGGGTTACTTATCATTTAGCATTTTGCGAAAAGTTTTTAAATTTTATAAACCCTAGCACTATTGATTCACCCACCCCTCTCAATAGTGATTTGATTTTCAACAAGTAGTATTAGATGGAGTGCCTTTCATGACATTTTAATCATTGGAAGGTGGACCTGGGTGAATCATGGGTTATCAAGATGCTCCACTACTTAATGCCACAAATTTTTGAGCATGGAGAGAGAAGGTAAAGTCAGAAATTTTTGCTTGAGGATCTGAAGTTTGGAAAATGGTGATAAAAGGTTATGATGATAAACCATTTTCAAAACATGCTCAGTTGTTGGATGCATAAGCTAGATGTGTAATATATGACAATATTCACGATCCAGACATTGAGAAAATCACTAATCTCAATACTGCATGAAAGATCTGGGATAGGTTGCATGCACTGCATGGAGAAGAAACCTAAAGAAAAGATGGAGAAAAGGAGAAATCGGTTAAATATCAAACTCAACTTAGCTCAGCATTGGCAGAAATAGAGAAGCTCTCAACAACAAAAATAGAGATTTGAAAATGCTACTCCAAATACTTGAAGAAAGGGAGTACCATTTCAAGAAAGAAATTGTGGATCTAAAAACCTAGTTGGAGGAAGCAAGGAGATCTAAAGAGGAGATTGGCATCTAGCTCAAATATTAGATCAGCCATTGTGAAAAATTAAAGGCTAAGGTGGTTTCAGCAAGAGAATAATTTGAAAAGCGTAGATCCGGTTCAAAGGTAGCTAATGAAGCAATAGTAAAAAATCTTAAAGTAGAAGCTTGTAGCAGCAAGAAAGTGAATCAGCAGCCAAATAATGTGTCAAGAAAAAGTGTTACATGTTTCAGCTGCCAAAAACTTAGATACATTTCATCTAACTACAGGAGTAAAAAGATCAAATCTTCTATGAAAAACAAGAAGCCGAATAAGGAGCATTCTCAAGAAAACAGTTAAGCAAGATACTCTCAACGGTCTTCCGATATAAAAATTCCTTTTATGGTTATTGTTACTTATGTAATGATTTTAGGCATAAGGCTATGGATTGTAGGGATGATGTAAAAGGAAGAAGACTAGAAGGCAGATAAGCAAAATATCTTAGAGTTTTCCATCATTCCTTGGTCACATGAGTTTCCTTACATGTGACGATCTTGGGCATATGGCCAAAGATTGCAAGTTGCAAGTGGCTCTTCAGGAATCTAGTTAGAAGAAGAAGTTTATTCAAAGAAGAATTTGGAGAAGAAAATAAAATCTGAAAAGAGATCAAACTGAAAAACACCATATCATGGTATGGAAGAAGAAGGAATATCAAGAAACCCCAAAGAAAAATTGAGGCCAGCCTAGCCTTAGGAGGAGCATGTAACAGAAGGTGCATGAACTCAGGGGGAGCTCCTCCAAGAAAAGAAGGTTCATTCAGTGTTGATAGCAATTGTTTCTATTTTTGGTTTATTGTTTGAATAAAGTTGTAGCATGTTATGTTTCTGACCCTGTGTGAGAGTATGCAGCACCATGATCTAATATATCTTTTTGAAACATTTTTTTAATAATTTTGATTTTTTTGATGTGATCTGGAGAAATTGAAAATCAATGGTAGTTTAGAGCAAAATCTTGTTGAAATCCCAGCATGCATGCCTGTAGCAAGCAGAGAATTAAGTTAGCATGCAAAGTATGTAAAAATTATATTGAATGAAAGGATGTGCATTGAAGTAAAGGAATGGCTATGACATCTAAAGTTTATATGCATATTGAGTTAAAATGTGTATCGATTTGTTGGCTGGAAAGAGTGTGCATTATTCCCTTGCTAAATTGGCTTCCAATGTCTTGTGTGCATACAGAAGAGTGTGTTGGCCTTATGAATAGTTTCGGATCCAATAAAATTATTTTAAAAAAATATATGTGTAGGGATTGGTATTGATCTAGTTACATTTAATCATTGATTTTTAAAGTGCTTTGATTAGATCCTTCAAATATTGGTTCTATTAATTATTGGACACATGATGGAGGAGGGCGCATGGACAAGAAGTGTGCATTAACAGGTTTAAAAAATAATATGCCAAAGGTATGAATGCATTCAATTTAATCATGGCACCAGTGGATTGGTGTAGTTGTGGAATGGGAAGTGATCAGTTCGTAAATCAAATACTTAGTAAATAGTCAACTTCAGTTGCATGGATCTAGTCAGTGTGAAATAATTAAACTCTTGTGGTTCGACATTGTTATTAGTTTTTTATTTGGTATTTTTGTGTGTGCCCTTTGTGGATGTTTGTCGAGAGCATGAGATTTGAACCCAAAAAAAAAAGTGTGTATCCCTTGAAATGGTGAGTAGGAAGTTGTTGCAATCTTGGTCCAAAAATCATATTGACCAGGTCCTCCAAATAGGTGTGAACACATTTATGGTGAGTTCATTGGATTGCTGGAGTTGCATGGATTTGGTCCATTTTAATTTTATAAATTAAAATTAAGTACCCCATGCATTGCAATATTGCCCACTTCATTACAATGTATTTGAGTTTTTCGGGAATCGTTCCAATCAAAAAAAAAAAAATTGGGCTCTGTTTCTCAGTATATCAAGTTCTTCATCAAATAAGAGGATCATAGAGTTGTGGAACATTGGTATCAACATTTGAGAAAATTGCATATTGCAATGCCAAGGTTCAAAGAGTTCCTAATTGGACACATTGGTAATCCTTACCCAACTTAAAGTTATTTTTTGTATGGGGTTGGTACTCAATATATTAGGTTCATCATGTGAGAGCATTTTTCAAGATTTCCTAGCCTTGAAGATCATTAGCCTCATTTAATTGTTGGAGCTATTGGAGACACCCTTGTATCTTTCATATATTTCCCATGCGAAGTAATAAAGCAATGACATGAAGAAGATGATGGCCTCTTCCCTAGAGATGGTCAAACCCTTCTTGAAAACTCACGACCTAAAATTTGTCAGTCAGCCTTCGATGGCAATGGGAAAAACATGATATATAAATCCACGGATATAACTCCTACAACCTTTACTAGAGGACGATGCATATGGTGTGAATAGAGATCGTTTACATATCTCTTGTGCATATTATTTCTTGTGTGAACCTCACATTGCTTCAAATCAGAGCAACTTAGTTAACATTCACAATGTGTTGGATAGATTTGATTGGAATGCACACATATGTCATAACAGAGATCGAAAGTGTGAATATAATCATGTAGCATATCAAGTGAAGTGTAAGTTTACATAGTATAATGGAAGTGAGGAAATTGAAGTTAGCATTGAAAGGAATGTTTTATCTCCTGATATAGAAAGCATGTATGCAATATGTTTTATTGAGAAATCAAGCATCGATATTTGGGTATTGAACCTTGGGAATTGGAAAATAATGAAGCAAGAAGTGGAAACCTATGATGGAGGCATATCACAAAACAAGTTAATTATGACAAAAGGTACATTGGTTGCTTTGGATTCTGCAAGATCTATTATTATTACACACGACATTATGAATGGCTTTTTGTCACTACATCAAAAAACTCTTCTAGTCTCTTTGAATATTTTTATTCTGAGGCACAACTCCTTCCATTAATGTTTGTGGGTACTTTTTCATTAAAAGTTGATTCACATATATTACAAATAAAAGTTGGAAATACTTGTAGTGAGATTTATTTACTTGATAAAGTAAGTGAACCATCTATTATTACCAATGATGTACTTTTATCACCAGAGCAACAAGCATCTGTAGTGATGAGGATTAGTCATATGTGCATGAGATTGCATAGAGCACATTGTGCCTTTGAAAAGGTATGATCAAGTGTATATCCACAATATGTGACAGAGCGCAGAATATAAGGATCAAATATCATTAAATCAAAGCCAATGCCCATGAGTTAAGAAGCAATTGACACAAGTGTGTTTAGAGTTTACCTGTGCACATAGTTTGAAATAGAGCGCATTGAAAGTGTACAATATGAGTTGAAGGGAGTGATTAGAATTAGTTGATACACATGAAAGGATGTTGTGTGATGTAAATCAATTAGAGAGTGTGCTTTGTGTTGTTGTTGTGATGTGATGGTTAGATGGTGTAAGAGTAAGTGTGCATGGTTAATGGAATGTGTGCATTATGCAGAGATTGTTGAATTGAGGCAGTGTGTATGAAACGAAAAGGAGACAGAGTGATCATTGTTTTGAGTTAAAAAGTGTGATATGTGGTTGTGTAGAAGAGTGTGCATCTAGTCATTAAGTGTAGAACCCATGGTTGCAAAGTTCAGCGCATTGGTGTAATGAATGAGTAATATATGTGCATGCATTGAAGAGAATGTTGTACAAAGATGAAATGTCAATGAGTTGAGTTAGTTATAGAATGTGCATGGTCATATTTTGGATCGATTTAGTATGTAGAGATCAAACTTGAACACTTGTAGAGTGTGAGCTGGCACAATGGGACAAAGGCAAAGAGTTGCTTATGTGATTTGCAAAGGATCAATTTGAAAAAGTGTGCACCTCCTCTAGTGTGTTGTTGCAAAGATTAGAGTATAGCTTTGAGACAAAGAACATGGATCATTCATTGGAGCAGAGTTTATATCGATTACTTTTATATTTGACAGTGTGTTGCAGGGGCTGAGATATTAGTGGTATATTACTAACAATGTTTTTGTAGCGTTTTATATGAGCATGTTATTGTTATTGTTTCTAGTGTATGGTAGAGATTATGTTATAAAAGTAGCAGCTATCATTCGTGCTTGAGCACAATATTATTGTGTCATTGTTGTAGTGTGACTGATAGCAGCCTTGTATTGTTAGTTTATGTTCTTTTGATCTAGTAATGTTGCTAATGTCCTGTATACCTATTAAGACAATTTGTTTAGTCATGTAATGAGTGGAATGTGAAGTGTCTTGATTTCTCCTCCCATGTATTAATGCTGCTATAAAGCTGTGTAATATCCATGCAAATTCATCTAGTGGTTGCTAGTGTATTGAATTGCTTGTTGAGAGGTTTTAATGCATGAGTCATGAGGTTGTATGTGTCAGAACATGATCACAAAGAGGCTTTATGTTGTTGGGTTGCAGATGTCTTAGTGATTTTTTATGTACTCCATTCCTCTAGCTTTTTATGTGTTTCAACTAGAAAATGATGGGTTTATGAGTTGCTAGCGTTGGTTGGATATAGAGAATGTCTTGTATTTCAAGCAAAAGCCATGCATTGTTGAGTATTGCTAGTCAAGGTATTGATCATATGTTAATTCTTCTATGGTTGAGAATGCAGAGTTGTGATGAGATGATGTTGTTCATAATTGTGTTGGTTATTGTTGCAAAGCATAAGAGTTGTATGGTTTCCATTATCACAGTCATTGTATGTTGTTTTCTATGGTGTATGCCTCGTGGATTATATATGTGTGTATTCTTGCTATCATCATTGATTTTTGTTGCTCAAATTATTATTAGGGATGGACTTCTGCTTTAACTATTGCTAGAGCTTGACTACTCATCATGCATTATTTTATTTTAAGCAAATCAAACCTAGCTTGTGTTCAGGGGGAGTATGTTATGCGGGAAATAATAGCATGACTGATTGTAAAGAGTGGTATTGCTACCAAGGTTTCATTACCATATGTTGTTGTTGATGAGAGAGTATGTTGTAGAGAAGTTTTGTGCAGAGATTTATGGTTTGTACCTTGTAGAATCAATGTTGACGTTGATAGTGATGAAAGTGTTGTTGTCTATTGTATGAGTTTGATGTTGTTTCCATGTCTTTATTGACCATATATTGTTGCATATGTTATGGAGAGAAAAATTTTGGTCATGTCATCTTTTTCACAGTTCACATGTGTCCAGGGGGAGGTTATTGCACAATTTTTATCAGTTATGTGATCAGTGGACGATTGTTGGCACCATTGACATTGCTATCATCTTTCCATCCATATCCCTTTTCCATTGATGTCAAAGGAGGAGAGTGACACATCCATTTGATTTTGGTGTGGGTGTAGGTTGACTTCAATGCCAAAAGGGGGGCTTGTTGGCAATGACAATGTTTGGTTGGAATTGATGTCAACCTTGTAGCATGTGATTGATTGGTTGCAGGTGTTTGGTTATGCAATGTTGAGTGTGTTTGATTGGTTGCAAGTTTTTGGCTAAAATCACCAAGGATTTTCCCATGGTATTTGGTGTGAGAGCTTAATGGTTAATTGATTTTATTTTATTTGATATGGTCATTATGAAGAATGGAGGGTAATTAAGGTTTTGATTTAATCCATTGTAATGAGAAGAAAATTATAAATGTATGATGCTAGTAATGGAGGAGAGTGTGTGTGAGAGAGAGAACTAAAGTGCATAATGATTCTTCTTGTTTACCTGTAACATTGATCAACAGCGTTTTAGATACTAATTTGAAGATTTGAGATTTTGTTATTGCATGCACGTTGAGCAGATCTATTGGGCCCAGACTTAAATTTTTTGAAATGAGGCCTGCATAGAGGTTGAGGAGGTTGGGGCCTCCAAAAAGTGGTGGCTTGCCAAGATAGTAGTATGGATTCTTGCTAGTAGTGGCCAGCAAATAATTGAGAGGAGGTTGGGGCCTTCTAGTTGGTGGTGGCCAACAAACTATAGTTGGAGTCATATGTCCTTACTAGTAGTGGTCAACTAATCTATGTAAATATTTGCTTAAAAAATAATAGAAAATCAAGCAGCACAACAACAGGGTGGTTTTTCTCCCCTTGAGGGTTTCCACCAAAAAACTTTGTGTCTCCTTGTGTGAGATTCTTTTGATATTTGTTATGGTGTTTATATGCTAGTTTTATGTTGAGTTTGCATTTTCAGATTTATTATGTTATGTTGGGTTACTGATCATTTAGCAATTTGGAAAAAAAAAAAAAAAAACCTAGCACTATTGATTCACCTTCCCCTCTTAGTAATGATTTGATTTCCAACATAAAATACTTGGTTCCTTTACACAACATTTCTCCTATGGTGGAAAGGTTAATGAATTTGTTTTAAAGGATTGAAATGGGATTGGTGGGGATGCATTGTGCTTAGGGGTTACCACGATTGGAGGCATAGGCTATACTCCTTTGGTTTGTGGGAATATTGGGGATGTATTGAATGGGAAAGGAATTAAAAACCCAATTTCAATTGTTATCGTTATTGTACAGACAAAGCCATCTAGCTTCATGCAAAAAAGAGTAGTCTTCAAAGGAAATCCTTGTTATTTTTGTAAAGGTTGTGGAAGGAGGACATTTATGGATGGAAGGAGTTCTATGAGGTTTCATAATATTGGATGGGAAAGGGAAGGTTAGGGAAAGGAAGTCCTATATAAGCCTAGCTAAGAAAAATTCCATCAAGAGGTGCAGATAGTTATACAACTCTCTATCGTGTAGACACTTAGAGCAAACTAAACCCCTAGAGTTTGTCCTTAATGATTTACATGGCATTGCATTGCAAGGTTATGGGCCAACCCTCTAAAAAGCAAGCTCTAAAAAGTTTGGTTGTTGCTTATAATCCTAGCATATATTTACTTCAAGAAATAATGGGATTTGGAAAAAGATCTATGGGAGTTTCAAGAATATCCTCTGAGGGTAGGGATTAATTCATTTAGATGTTAGGGGTATATTTGGAGGTTTACTACTAAGGTGTAGAATTCGTTCTCTCCAATGCACTAATAATTGGACCCTTGATTCAAGTCTAGGAATGATGCTCTACTCTTAGGAGATGGGACTGGAAGTGTTGGTTGTTAATCTTTGTGGGCCTTTCCCTGTTGTGACAAGTTTTTTAACTTGAACTTTCTAGCCCATGACTATGTCATTGTGGATGGTGATATGAATTTTTCTAATGGAAAATTTAGATGTATATTAGCATGGATATTTTCATAGTCCATAATTTGATGTTGATAACTTTTGGTAAATTTTATGTTGTGCTCATTGATGTGCCTAACGTTTCGGGTGAACACTTCACCCATCTTTAGGGACATGAAGCTTGATAGACCATGTGAAGAGTGCTAGACCAAGTTAAATAGAGAAGGAGTGAACATTGCGATTAGAGAAAGTTAGATTGAGATAGGAGTGAATATAGCCATTAGGTAAGGCGAGATCGATGTTTAATTAATTAATATTGATTAAGATGAATAAAATATTAAAATTGACTAAGGATGAATAAATATTGAATAATAAATATTTATATTAAATTATAAAAGATTTAGAATTGAATCAAATTAAACATTTCAAATCGAAATTCAAATTAAAATATTTAGAATTGAATTTGAATTAAAAATTTGGAAATAAAATGAAAAATCAAATTGGGTAATTTAAAGAGGTCAATGGTCAAAGTCAATTATTAGTTATTTTTGTTAAGAATCGGTTAAAATTTTTATAATAACTAATATTAATTAATTTAAACCTATAATTAATTTTTTTATTGGCATCACAAATTATTTATTAAGATTAGAAATAAGTATTAGCAATTTAAGATAAAATTTATTTAATATATTATTAATATAATGATAATGAGAATCATTTAGGTCAAAATAGAATTAATGTATAATTGGTCAGAGTATTATTGAATTGAATTAAAATATGAAAGATTTGATTAAGGTGGGAATATTAAATATTAAAAAGAGTAATAGCAGCAAAGTAGCATAGTCCCTACCTCTACTGCTAATTAATTGATTAAGGCCTTGCTTCTTTCAGTAGGGTCCACATTTCACTTGCCTTTATGTCTCTGCACATGCTTCCTCCACACAATGAAAGCCACCTCTGCACATGCTTCCTCTGCAGAGCTTCCTATGCACAACAACCTTACCGCACAGCTTCCTCTGTACAACCACCTTACCACACAACTTCCTCTACAAACGCTTCCTCCACATAGCCACATTTGCACAACTTCCTCTACACAGCCACCTCCGCACGCACTTCCTCCACACGTCCTTTGAAAGCCACCTCCACACAGCTTCCTCCACCTCCGAACAAGACTTGTGTTCCACCCTTGACGCATTCCCATGAAATTTTCCTGAACCTTTAATGTCTGCTAGATTTGAAATCTAGTGCAATTTTGTTTTCGAATCTCACTATAGTATTAACTTAACTAGCACCATTGCATCTACTTAATTGTTTTAAAAGGCTTAGGAATTTCTTTAAACCATCTACATAAAATATTCTTTTTATAAATAAACATCAAACTCATGGCAGGATAAGCCAATAATGAAGTTGAGTAACCATTGATTATAAGGCGAAGGTCCTTACGAATTGCTTTGAATTCCATATAAAGTGTATTTGTTTGTTATTGCTTTGCTCTAGTGGATTATAATTCGATTGTGGGTGCCAGTCCCACTGGGCGTGAATTAAAAGAATTTTAATTATGTTTCTACTTGTCGTTGATTATGCAAGTGGTTAGTTGCGGTTAGCCCAGACTTCATTTATTGAGTGAGTTCGTGTAAGGCTCTATGAATACCTTTTGAACTCTTCATTGCGGGTTTTTTGCATTGATATAGTTATGGAAGCCTTAACATTGAGTATAGGATAATTATTATTCTTAGGTTATTAATAGGTTTAGGGTTAGGTGATGATAATTTCTAAAAATATTATTATTAGTAGAAAGGACAACTCACGTGCAGAAGTGCGGAGAAGTTAATTATGCAGGTGCGTGGAGAAGTTAATTGTGCAAGAGTGGAGAGAAAACACATTTCTCCACACTCCCATAGAATCAACTTCTTTGCA
This sequence comes from Pinus taeda, assembly GCA_000404065.3. Classification (NCBI taxonomy): domain Eukaryota; kingdom Viridiplantae; phylum Streptophyta; class Pinopsida; order Pinales; family Pinaceae; genus Pinus; species Pinus taeda. The sequence goes on along the minus strand of APFE031325311.1, from coordinate 20,474 downwards.
CTCCCACACGTCAAATTCAATTTGTAATTAGCATTGGCTCTAGCCAATTAACTATTCAATTCAACTATTTACATAGCAGCACAAAAAAATTTCTTAGTGGTTCATCAGTCCTATTCAAATTAGGGAAGAGTTGTATCCCTAGGAATGGCGATGTGACCTTTTTGCAGTATATTGTGGCAGAATCCTTAGTCACAATGGCAGTGAAGGAGACTAACAGTAGTGGCTCTTCCTCAAGGGAAGTTTGTAAAATGGATGAGTTTGCACACTCTCAGCGAGCGTGTATATTTACTTCCTACCCTACAAGCTAGCTCAAACAGACCTTTAAGCTCACATTGAATTAATTACTCCTTGGGTGTTCAAAAGGTATATTATGATGTTTTGAATTGAAAGGAAAAGCCTAAGTTTAGTGATCAAATCCGCGAGTCACTAAATCCTTTTAATTGTTGCTAGCTTGTTGAGTCATTACTCCAAGAAAGCCTTGTACTTCCTTCATATAATAATTGCAACTTCAAGTGCTTCTTTAGTTGTAGGATCCATAATTGGCTTTCCAAATGGTTGGGATGTTGACTATGCTACAAGGTAAACTATTTCATCATTTCCCTGCCTTCCTTATGCATGTCATTCGTGACTAGAGGAAAGAGAGCACTCAGTATGCTTCAGATTATTTTATTGTTCAAATAACGAAGCACCCTTTAGGGTACTTTCTCGATTGTCTCATCGAGTTGAAGGAGAGAATACAAATAAAATTCATGTTGACCCAGGGAAAGATAAGCAGGTACTGGATCTCGATCTACAACATCAATTGCTTCAACTTATTATTAGCCCGACCACTATGGAATTAATTAGCTCTGGTTCCCTTTTGTTTTTTATTGATGAATAATATTAGGATTTCTAGTACAACTCATAGCCCCTTTTAGAATAATGAATCCCATTCCTAGTGTCATTTATAGTGCCAATGCTAAAGCGATCTAACTAAGGTTCTCAGAAAAAACATCCCTGCATTCTTAGGTTATAACAAACTCTCACTAATTCATTCATTTGATAAATTTTGTTCTCCACACTCACTCTCTACACTCTTGCACGTCAAATTCAATATGTAATTAGCATTAGCTCTAGCCAATTAAATAGCCGGTTCAGTGATTTGCATAGTAGCTTGAAAAGTAACCTAACGGTTCGCTAGTCTTATTTAGATTAGGGAAGAGTTGTAGCCCTTGGAATGGTGATGCGGATTTTTTACAGAATATTGTGGCAATATCCTTGCTCATGATGACAACGAAGGATACTAACAGCAGTGGCTCTTCCTCAATGGAAATTTGTAAAACAATTGGGTTTGCACACTCAGCGAGAAATTTTTACATAATGATTATGCAAATTTGTTGTTCTTTTTCTTCAAAACCCTTTTACTTAAAGGACGACTGGAACCTGTTTGAACAACAATTTGATAGATTGTGCTTAGTAAATCAAATTCATTATATGGCTCGATTAGGGCTATGAAATTATATACCATGCCAAGTCCCCGAATGTGATAAAGTTGAGATCCGACGGCATACCAATGGACAATGCAAGGACCCAACCTATAATTTCTAGTTATATCTTATATAGCGCCATTTCGCTAGACAGTGCATGGACCCAGAAAATATTTTTTTGAATCTAATTATTACTACCCACCTGGATCTATCACTAACTCTCAAGTCAAATCGACCGAAAATTTTCTATCTCATGATTCAATTATGCCAAATCCCCTACTGACATCTCATGTGCGGGTGTGGGGAGAGTGAGTGCAGAGAATTTGATTGTGTGGGAGTGCAGAGAAATATGTTTTCTCCGCACTCCCGCACAATCAAATTCTTCGTACTCTGCATAGCTCCTCCACACAACTTATCGCGTAAGCGTGTCACAATACAATTTTTAATATGATCTCGTTCCTAAACAAACTCAAGATGCAACTGATGTTATGTAACATATTACGTAAACCTGAATCATAATACAATTATTAAATTCCATATCGAGTCAAAAGTAATTATATAATGACATCAATGCCATGTCCATGTGGTAAGATTTGTGTGAACAAAAGGTCACTTTTATCTATAATTTCATTTGGTTGGCCAAAAGGCATAGAAGGGTTAAATTTGAGAGAGTTCGTGATCAAGTAAAGATTGTTTATTGTCACCGACAACAAGGATTCCACAAAGGATAAGTTTGATGTGGATGTGGGTTATCTTCCAGTGTCATCTCCTACATGCTTTTATGATTATCACGAGTCACCATTTGAATTTGATACGCTCTCTATTTTCCATGGGAAAAGCCTTGCTTATGCAGAGCTTTAACTGTGCGGAAAGCTCAGCACAAGCAAAGCTTCATGCATCTCTTGCTACCAGTTGTGATAAATGATGATCCCATCTTCGACCTTAAGATTTTCCCAACCGTATAAAAATGGACCATATAGATTGTCGTCTAATTATATGTTCAACTGTGTAGATTGAAGCGATAAACTTAGAAAACATGAAATCATAAATGGAAGCAACATGCTATCTGAGAAATGAGGGAATATTCCATGAAGAAAATGTTGTTAGCCTAAGAGCAGTGGTTGTGTCATCCTATTGCAATACACTACTTTTACCTTCTTCATAATTAGACACCCCATTCACCAACATGCAATTGTAGTCCCAAATCAGGAGTAATTTGAACCACGCCTACCATCATGTCTAGCATATAAAAATGCATACACTGAGATACAAGAAAAGTATAATACTATGTTAAAACCCAAGATTGAATCTTAGAATTTTTGAATGCCATAGTAATTACATGCACAACAACCTCATGTTGAGTCTATTAGAAAATTATATAATACAGAGCAATGGAACACATAAAATATTGCAGAAATATAAACACAGAAAACGCATAAAACAAGAGAGACACAAATATACGTGGTTCACCCCATTTGGGCTACGTCATGGAGAAACAACCAATCCTTCTTTTTATATTATCCAGCAAATTGAAGAGATACAGCCTACAGCAGATCCATTGTAATTCTCTCTTCGCTCTCAATCTCCTCTCTCTTCCTCACTCAGAATACAGATATACATAGATGCAATACAATTCCCTCATATATAGCGAGGGGTTGCCTTCTAGGGAAAAAACCCTAAATTAAAGATAACTTTTACTGTCAATTCTCCGCCTAATGAATAGCCCAGATTGACTACGAAATTACAACATTTTACAAGGCAATTTTACATCTATTCTTAACTTCAGGGGCACTACCCCCGATCCCCCTGCCAAGGGGGGGCTCCCAAAGGTCACAACCGCCCCTCTAGACCCCCCCACAGCGAATATTTTATGAGCGGAGTTGCCACCCCATTACGAATTGGGGTCCAGTGTGGTGATACCTTTGAATACAAAAGATAATCAGGCTCCACACCCAACAATCTCCCACTTGGAGACTCATTATAGCAACTCCACCGCTACTTCATTTGTTGGACAATGACTCCACTTTGGACCTGACAGTTTCTCATCTTCTTCATCATACTTGAAGACTAGTTTATTCTGCAATATTTTTTTACTTGCAGGCAACCTGACTAAGTCCCAAGTCTGGTTATGTGCTAAGGAGTCCATCTCTTCTTTCATGGATTGCTCCCACTTCTTCTTGGTTTCTACCTGCACTACTTCTTCATAACATTCTGGTTCACAAGAATCAGTCAACAATACATAATATAATGAAGGAGAGTATCGTTCAGGGGTCCACTTATCATGGTAGATCTTCTAACACCACTTTCAGGTGTTTGAAGTGCTTGTTGCTTTTGTGGTTGTTTTTCTAGCTATTGATCATTATGATTTTCAGGCACCATCACTTTTCCTGTGATATCATCAAGCACTGTGTATTCTCTATTTTCTTTTTCCTGTTTCTTTTTCTGCAACTAATTCTTATACAAGACCTTTTCATTGAATATTACATCTCTGCTCCTAATGATTTTGTGATTTTCATAATCATATAAGCGATAACCAAATCATTAACACCATATCCAATAAAGGTACATTTCTTTGACTTTGCTTCAAGATTTGTTCTATTTTCTTTATCAATAATGGACAAAGGCTTCACAACCAAAAGGCTTTAAAATAGAGTAGTTTACCTTTTTCCTTGTCCATGCTTCCTCTGGAACACCACCATCCAAGGAACTTGAAGGCCCTCTGTTTATTAGATAAACAAAAGTATCTAAAACATCTGCCCAAAACTGTAAAGGAAATCCTACATGCAATCTCATGCACCTTGCACACTCCATGATTGTTCTATTCATCCTTTCTAACACAACATTTTCTTGTGGTGTTCTTGGAACTGTTTTCTCTCTATGAATTCCATGCTCTTAACAGTACCTATCAAACTCTTTGTTGCATTGTTCAACTCCATTGTCTAATCTAAGACACTTCAATTTATTTCTTGTCTCAATCTCAACCAAAACTTTCGATTTCTTGAAAGTATCAAATACATTGGATTTATTCTTAATACAATAAATCCAAGTTTTTCTAGTTGCATCATCAATAAAAGTAACATAATAACGAGAGCC
>APFE031325311.1:0-15889 GCA_000404065.3 Pinus taeda | reverse complement strand
AAATACAATGTACCAACCTTTCCTCCTTTCGCTATTACCAGGGATTCTTTAGTGACCTTCCAAGTTTTATCTGTGAAATTAGTTACGTAACCTTCACCTCCCAAGTACCCTGTTGAAATCAGATTTTTCTTCAAATCTGGAACATGCCTTACCTCCTTCAATAGCCATTGATTTCCATTTTGTTGTTTTATGAAAACAATACCCATTCCAATGATTTTACAGGTTTTATCATCACCCAATCGAACCTGTCCAAAATCTCCTTGAACATAATCATAAAAATGTTTCCTTTTAGGTGTGGCATGGAAGGAGGCCCCTGAATCTACCACCCAGACATCAATAATATTTTCTAATGAAAGAATCAAAGCATCTTGCAATACATCACCTGTTACATTCACTTCATGATTAGTTTCTTGTTGCGCATCTCCTTCTTTTCCCTTTCGAGACTTGTAGTCTTTCTTCATGTGTCTTTTCTTCCCGCATTTCCAGCGCACTATCCCCGATCTAGACTTGGATCTGTCTTTTCTTGACTTACTCCAATAACCAAGGCTCTTTCCTCTTTCTATTTTTCCTCCCCTAGCCTCTGTTGTCAAAGCATTACCTGATGTCTCACTGGAGCTTTTCTGTCACATTTCCTCGCTAAGGATTGCACCGACAACATCATCAAACTTTAAAGTACCAAATCCAGAGACAAAGTTACTAATGGCCATAACTAAACCATTCCAACTTTTTGGCAATGAGCACAGAAATAACAAAGCCCTTACTTCATCATCTAAAGTTACCCCTAAAGAACTTAACTGATTGGTAACTGTATTAAACTCATTTAAATGATCAGCAACAGATCCACCTTCTGACATCTTCATATTAAATAAATGCTTCATAATAAATACCTTATTTGAGGCGGAGGGTTTTTCATATAGTTTGGCCAATGTCGACATTAAACCTTTTGTTGTTGTTTCCTTTGAAATATTAAACACTACCGACACCGCTAGGCACAACCGTATTGTTCCAAGTGCTTTTCTGTCTAGAATATCTCATTTTGTGTCTATCATACTCGTCAACTTCTTTGTCTTTCCGCTCAATGGTTGGTACAGATCTCTCTAGTATAAATAATCTCCCATCTGCATCTTCCACAGCTGGTAGTTTTGGCCGTTAAATTTTTTGACCCTAAACCTACCATCTTCCGCCATTCCTCCCACTCGAACCAAGAACCCTTCTCTCCTGCGAGTTTATCGGCAAATAGACCTTCGGCTCTGATACCACTTGTTAGAAAATTATATATTACAAAGCAATGGAACACATAAAATATTGCAAAAATATAAACACAAAAAATGCATAAAACAAGAGAGACACAGATATACGTGATTCACCCAGTTTGGGCTACATCCACGGAGAAACAGCCAATCCTTCTTTTTATATTATCCAGCAAACTGAAGAGATACAACCTATAGCAGATCTGTTGTAATTCCCTCTTCTCTCTCAATATCCTCTCTCTTCCTCACTCAAAATATAGATATACATAGACGTAATACAATTCCCTCATATATAGCGAGGGGTTGCCTATAGGGCAAAAAACCCTAAATTAAACATAACTTCTACCACCAGATCTCTGCCTAATGAACGGCCTAGATTGACTACGAAATTACAACATTTTACAAGGGGGGGCTCCAAAAGTTCACAGCTACCCCCACTGGACCCCCCTTGTAGTGAATATTTTATGGGCAGCGTTGTCGCCCCATTACGAACTTGGGTCCAATGCAGCAATACCTTTGAATAAAAAAGATAATCAAACTCCACACCCAACAGAGTCATATATGTTGTTATATGCACAACAAACCAACAATAAAATCAACAGGGAATAGTGACAAGTACGTTGACTAATGAATGGTGAAGATTGTCATGAATGTACAGTTGAGATTGCCGCCACTCTGCTTAGACAATTTTGTAATAAAATCATCTATAGGCCCAAAATTCTTGAGCTTGTTGTGTGCTTTTGTTTACCTTATAGAAATGAGTTTGTTCTTTTTATCCATAAATGATTCTATCTTGTAGGTGATTGTTTTTTCCATCCACAGGCTTCAAATGGAATTGAAATAATACACTCAATATGTTTATATTCCACAAGTCTCTATTGAGAATCATGCATAATTTCTAATTTCTGATTTAATTATTTCATTGGATTTCCTAGTCAAATACCTCCTTAAATCATTGCACATGGTCTCTTCTATATTAATATATTCCTCATAGCTTCAAGTGGGGAAAAACTCCAGAGTGTTGCTATTTTGGGAAGTAAGGAGCAGGGGCAGAATATATAAATGAACAATGGCTCTCAAGGTACTTCCAATACAATCTATGAAGTGAGAATAAGTGATATGAATTTGAACACTCATAGAATCATTTGTGCGAAGGCCAATGATGAGAACTTATCATCGAAGACGAGAAACCTACCATTAAGGCATGCAGGTCTCAAGGTACTGAAGGTTTCTAGATCAACTTCCTAAATAATGAGTTGAAGTCAATAGGAAGTGACCCGTCATAGGAAAGCCAACGACATGAAACACAATGTCAAGTTTTGAAAATAGTTTGCAAGGACTGACTCAAGGATGGTTGATGCGATTGAAGGCTTAGAATTTGCAAAGGAATTTTGAACTGAAGTTGAACTTCTCTTGAACACATAACGACATGATAATTGACTTGGCAACGTTTGACTTAACGATAATACAAAAAACCATGAAGACTTTCAATGAGGTTTGATTAATTGTAAGACAATTGGATTTCCCAACCCAGACATGAGTGTGACGAAGTGTCATGTTCAAGAGCGACATGCTACCTTTAGAAATGACAATGTAAAATGGACACCTTTTCACAATATTCCCCCCACCATTACTGGCAAGTACCTCTTCATTTTTTACAAGCTTGAGGAGGATAACATATGCTTGGACTATAAGCTCATCCTTCGGATGAGTCCATCGAAGTATTTTTAACGAACTATAAGAAGGAATGGTTCGGTCCTGTTATCCTTAACGAGTCCTATACTATTTAGTTTTTACGAGTCCAATAAAGGAGTAACTCGATGTTATAAAGAGTTTGAAAAGGACACGAAAAGGAAATTAATTCAGTTCTTTTACCGTAAAATTTTAACAAGCCTCGAGAAAGTAAAGCCCAGCGTTTTTCAGTTTTAGAGAGTCAAAAGAAAAACATAAGTAGACTCCATCAGGTTCTTTTTCGTAATTTTTAGTCTCTCAGATCCAAAAAATGATAAAATAATACAAGAGAGAACTCTATTAACCATGTTCGGTCAATGTATACCTTTTTCGTAAATAATCCTATCCCAATCCATAAAAGGGTTAAAATTATACTGAGTGGACGGTTACTCATTTACTTTTACGAGTCCGAACAATCAAGTACTTGGCAATCTTTTAATTTTTAAGAGTTTGAAAAGGGCTTAAAAGAGGACTTCATGGTTTCGCTTTTTGTAAGTTTTAACGAGTTCGAAAAAGTGATAAAAATATACTCATCTTTATCAACTTTCAATTTAATTAACAAGAAGGAAAATGGAAAGAACTCAACATTTTCATGTACGTTTTATGAGCGTGAAAAGATAGCAAAATAACTCAAGATTTTCATGAGTTTAACAAGTCTTGAAAATAATAACCGAACTGGAACTTGAGATAAGTTATATTTTTACACGATATTGAAACAAAGAAAAATTGTGCTTGAGAGCGGTTTCATTTTTATGCAAGCTTGAAACAGAGAAAATTGTTCTTGAGATAAGTTTTCATTCCCCTAACATAATGACTGTGAGGGCCCCCAAAAATTCATTTCATACCCCTAAGTAGACTACAAGATACTAATAGGAGGATGAAATGAAGGCTTGTTTACGAGATCAGTAAGACTCAACTTAACATTCATGAGATCTAGTTAAAGACTCAACTCAAATAGGGGAGGATTTGCTTCATTTTTTAATGAGCTTGACACAGGAAAAGAACTATGCTCATGAAGAGTTGTTTCATTTTTTAACGAGGTTGACACAGTAAAAGAACTATCCTCAAAAAGAGTTGTTTCATTTTTTAACGAGGTTGACACAGTAAAAGATCTATCCTCAAAAAGTGTTATTTCATTTTTTAATGAGGTTGACAGAGTAAAAGAACTATCCTCATGCACTTGTTTAATTTTTTAACGAGGTTGACACAGTAAAAGAACCATCCTCAAGGATCTATTTCATTTTTTTTACGAGGTTGAAAAAATCAAAGAACTCTCCTCAAGGACCTGTTTCATTTTTTTTAACGAGGTTGACATAGTAAAAGAACTATCCTCATGGATTTGTTTCACTTTTTAACGAGGTTGACACAGTAAAAGAACTATCCTCATGGACCTGTTTGATTTTTTTTAATGAGGTTGACACAATAAAAGAAGTATCCTCATGGATCTGTTTCATTTTTTAACGAGGTTGGAACAGTCAAAGAACTATCCTTGTAGAACCTTGTTCATGGCTTCCATATGGAAGAACACATGACAAGGGACACCCCTTGATCATGGTTTCCAAAAGGTCTTCATCAAATGGAAGAACAGTTCTCTAGAAGGAACACATGTCAAGGGGATCAATAAGGATACGCAAATCGTATTCATATGCCTCTATTGAAGTTTTGACCACGTCATTTATCGGATCTAAGTCAAAAGAAGTCAAGTAGACAATGAGAGGCTCGCTTGCATCGATAACTAAAAAGATGGGACTGGTTGCCACATAATTATCTCGTGGAAGGGTAGGTACCATTTCCATATAAGGAACATTCAGGGGTATCGGATGACTGGTAGTCGAAGCAAGATCAACATATGAAAGTTGATCAACCGTCACAATGTTTCCATTGTGAAGGAAGGACATCGTGCGAAAGAGTGTCGATATGACATATTTCATGGCAATATAAGGGACCTTGGACTACCATAATATCAATACAAACAATTTTACCTTCCAAGGTAATAGGTAACTTAGGAAGGGTCCCTAAAGGTTCACTCATTGTTTTGCTAAAAGATAACAAATTCTGAGTAACAAGCACAAGATTAGGGGAGCCCAAAGCTTGCCAAGTGGTTGAGGATAAAATAATGATAAAAGCACCTTCATCTACATTTGTGTGTTGCACATTATTACCATAATCCTTCACAATGATTCGGAAAGGGGTGGAATAAGGAAGACGAAGTTCTATCAATCTATTCCAATCAAAATAAATAGCCTCATTACTTGGATGGAGTTTAAAAGCAACAGATGAAATGCCCCCATGTGTAGAAGAATCTGAGGTAACATGAAAAACCTAAGTGGTATGAATTTCACTCTCTAAAGGGAGAGTGGGATCAACCGAAGATGGAATTGAATTGACCACTTGATCAACAAATAGTCCATCAACCTGAGTGATACATGTTTCACCCTCCACTGGAAGAGTGGGATTGACTGTACTTGGATTTAGATCAATCACTTCATCAATTGAGGGTAGATGGGGAGAAATTTTACAGTAATTAGTTGGAATTTGTTGTTGTGAAATAGTAAGTTTTGCCAACAATTCTGAGGCTTCATCCATGTGAGGGCAAAGGTGACTATGATGAGTCCCTTTGCATAACCTACAAGGAAACCTGGCCTTAATCTTTTTCTCTAGAATCTAAGAATCATTGGTTAATGGATCAACAGTAAGTTGATGAGAATTATTTGACCATACTTCCAAAACCTTAGGAATACCAGGACAATTGATAAGGAAGTGGTCACCCTTACAAAGCTTGTAAGGGTATTTTGGCTTACGATGCATTGTAGAAGTTCCCTCAACATTACCAATACTTATGTCCATGGTTGGTTGGTTGACTTCTTTCTTATCTTGCTTCTTCTTCTTCTTCCCTTTCTTCTTCTTCTTAACCACTTGGTTACTATCATTAATGATTTTACCAAGCGAAGAAGAAGAAAGGGATGAGGACATGATTGGTGAAGAAGTTAAAGGGTCAACAATAGCTTGGTGATGTTGAGATGGACAACTCCGTTGAGGTGAAAAACTCGATTGAGCTAGTACAATCGGAGTATTTGGAATTAAAGGAGTTGAGAACAACCATACAGGTAAACCTATTGTGAATCTAGGAAGTGATAATGTAGCCATATAAGAAGGATCGACATTTCCAAGATTATGGAAAGGATTAGGATTCCCGTTAGAAGGGAGGTATTTATCGGTAACTTCCAGCATTGTGTCCAATAGATTCAATCCAAATATGTTTTTAGTATAAAAAATAAATGATATTCACAATCCACACATAAGGTCTTGTAAAAAGTGAAAACAAACAAAGTAACACACGCTAAAAATCTAGGGATTCAAACCATACAAACTCACCTTTCACAGAGATCAATATTTACTAGTTGGTTATAAAATCCAACATTGCAGAGATCAAAGGGAAAAACTTTATATATATGAGCGTTTGGAACAAGTTATCCTAACAACCTGCTTAATGAAACAATCTGGTGCAAGTAACTTTTCTATAAACCATCTCAAGCAAAGATTACCCTCCAAAAAGTCCAAGTGAGTCTAGTCAACGTTTGTTCCAAGTACAGTAGGACCTTCCCTCTACTGTCACCTATTAGAAAATTACATATTACAGAGCAATGGAACACATAAAATATATTGCAGAAATATAAACACAAAAATCACATAAAACAAGAGAGACACAGATATACGTGGTTCACCCAATTTAGGCTACGTCCACAGGAAACAGTCAGTCCTTCCTTTTATATTATCTATCAAACTGAAGAGATACAACCTACAGCAGATCCGTTGTAATTCCCTCTTCGCTCTCAAACAATCTCCTCTCTCTTTCTCACTCAAAATACAGATCTGCATAGACGTAATACAATTCCCTCATATATAGTGAGGGGTTGCCTTCTAGGGAAAAAAACCCTAAATTAAACATAACTTATACCATCAGATCTTCGCCTAATGAACGGCCTAGATTGACTACGAAATTAAAAAAAATTACAAGGCAATTTTACATCTATTTTTAGCTTTGAGGGCGTTGCCCCCGATCCCCCACTAGAGGGGGCTCCCCCCTGGACCCCCCTTGCAGTGCAAATATTATGGGCAGTGTTGCCGCCACATTATGAACTAGGATCCAATGTGGTGATACCTCTAAATAAAGAAGATAATCAAGCTCCACACCCAACAATCTCCCACTTGGAGAATGATTATAGCAACTCCAGCGTTGCTTCATTTGTTGGCCAATGACTCCACTTTGGACCTAGTTGTTTCTCATATTCATCATCATACTTGAAGACCAATTGAAACCGAGCAGGATCTTAGTTTCTCCCTGTTTACAAGTTTTGTTAACATATCTGTAGGATTCTAGCTAATGTGTATCTTTTCCATCTTCAATTGTCCATCTTCCAACATTGACCATATGAAATGATACTTGAGCTGTATAGGTTTTGTCTTGGAATGAAATGCAGAGTTCTTTGTGATATGTATGGCACTCTGGCTATCACTGTATAACCTGCCCAACTCTTGCTTCTTACCCAATTCATCCAGAAACCTTTGTAACCAAATCATTTCTTTACTAGCCTCTGTAGCAGAAACATATTCTGCTTCCGTTGTTGAGAGTGCAACAACACTTTGCAATTTTGAAACCCAACTGACAGTTGTTCCACCTACAGTAAACACATATCCTGTGGTGCTCCTCTTGTTATATCTATCACCCGCCATATCTGCATCAACATATCCCTGTAGAGCAATGTTTGAACCACCAAATCATAATGCTTGATTTGTGGTACCTCTCAAATACCTGAGAATCCACTTCACCTCCATCCAATGTTCTTTTCCTAGATTGTTCATGTACCTGCTTACAACTCCCACTACATGTTCAATATCAGGCCTTGTGCATACCACTGTATACATTAATCTTCCAATTATTGATGCATATGGAACTTTAGACATATCAACCATTTCTTCCTGAGTCTTGAGACACACCTCCTTACTCAGTTTGAAATGGCTAGCCAAAGGTATACTAACTGGTTTTGCATTCTGCATATTAAATATTTTCAACACCTTTTCTATGTACTCACTCTGAGACAATGTTAATTTTTTATTCTTCCTGTCTCTAGTTATTCTCATACCAAGGATTTGTTTTGCAGCACCTAAATCCTTCATTGCAAATGAGTTTGCCAATTTTCTTTTGAGCGCACTTATTTCCTCCATGTTAGAACCTGCAACAAGCATGTCATCTACATACAATAACAATATAATATAGTTGCCATCATTTTGCCTTTTGAGATAAACACAATGATCAGAGTGACATCTAGTATAACCTTGTTGAGACATAAACCTATCAAATTTTAGATACCATGCCTTGGAGCCTATTTTAAGCCATACAAGCTTTCTTCAACCTACAACTAGTTTCTCCTTCCCTTTTACCTCATATCCTTGTGGTTGCTGCATATATATCTCTTCCTCCAAATCCCCATGGAGAAAGGTTGCATTTACATCTAACTGCTCAAGATGCAAATCTTCAGATGCTACTGGACTTAAAATAGTTCTGATTGAAGTCATTTTAAAAATAGGAGAAAATATCTCATCAAAGTCTATACCCTTTTTATGTGCAAGCCCCTTTATTACAAGTCTAGATTTATACCTTTTTCTACCTCCATCTTCTTCCTTCAACCTGTAAACCCATTTATTTTGCAATGTTGTTTTACCTACAGGCAACCTGACTAAGTCCCAAGTCTAGTTATGTGCTAAGCAGTCTATCTCTTCTTTCATGGCTTGCTCCCACTTCTTCCTGGTTTCTACCTGCACTACTTCTTCATTACATTTTGGTTCACCAGAATCAGTCAACAATACATAATATAATGAAGGAGAATATCGTTCAGGGGGTCTACTTATCCTCGTAGATTTTCTAACACCACTTTCAGGAGTTTGAGGTGCTTGTTGTTGTTGTGGTTGTTGTTGTTGTTCTAGCTATTGATTATTATGATTTTCAAGTACCTTCAACTTTTATGTGATCTCATCAAGCACTGTGTATTCTCTATTTTCTTTTTCCTGTTTCTTTTCCTACAACTGATCCTTATACAAAACCTTTTCATTGAATATGGCATCTTTGCTTCTAATTATTTTGTGTTTTTCATAATCATAAAAGCGATAACCAAAATCATTAACACCATATCCAATAAAGGTACATTTGTTTTTTGCCTCAAGCTTTGTTCTATTTTCTTTATTAATGTGGACAGAGGCTTCACAGCCAAAAGTCTTTAAAAATGAGTAGTTTACCTTTTTACCTGTCCATGCCTCCACTGGAATACCACCATCCAAGGAACTTGAAGGCCCTCTATTTATTACATAAATAGCATTATCTAAAACATCTGCCCAAAATTGTAAAGGAAATCCTGAATGCAATCTCATGCACCTTTCACGCGCCATGATTGTCCGTTCATCCTTTCTGACACACCATTTTCTTGTGGTGTTCCTGGAACTATCTTCTCTCTGCAAATTCCATTCTCTGAACAATACCTATAAAACTCTTTGCCGCAATATTCACCTCCATTGTCTGATCTGAGACACTTTAACCTTTTTCCTGTCTCATTTTCAACCAAAGCTTTCCATTTCTTAAAAGTATCAAATGCATCAGATTTATTTCGAATACAATAAATCCAGGTTTTTAGTTGCATCATCAATAAAAGTAACATAATAACGAGAGCCACTGAGATATGATACCTGAGCAGGTCCCCATACATCTGTATGCACAAGCTCTAATTTTTTGCTCTTCTTTTCTTTCCCAACTCTGAGGAATTTGACTCTCTTTTGTTTTCCATAAACACAATTCTCACAGAATTTGAAATCAACATGCTTTAAACCAGGAAACAAATTTCTTGAGTGAAGAATCTACATCCCCTTCTCACTCATGTGCCCGAGCCTATTATATCACAATGTCGTATCTTCTCATGTAGATGTTAAAGCATTAACAGAATTAGAAATACCATTGCATAAATACAATGTACCAACCTTTTCTCCTTTTGCTATTACCAGGGCTCCTTTAGTGACCTTCCAGGTTTTATCTGTAAAAGTAGTCACACCGCCTTCACCTCCCAACTGTCCTATTGAAATTAGATTTTTCTTCAGATCTGGAACATGCCTTACCTCCTTCAATAGCCATTGATTTCAATTCTGATGTTTTATGAAAACTGTACCCATTCCAATGATTTTACAGGGTTTATCATCACCCATTTGAACCTGTCCAAAATCTCCTTGAACATAATCATGAAAATGTTTCCTATCAGGTGTGGCATGGAATGAGGCCTCTGAATCTACCACCTAGGCATCAATATTATTTTCTAATGAAAGAATCAAAGCATCTTGCAACACATCACCTGTCAGATTCGCTTCATGATTTTTTTCTTGTTGTGCGTCTCCTTATTTTCCCTTCCGAGACATGCAGTCTTTCTTCAGGTGTCCTTTCTTCCCACATTTCCAGCACACTATCCCCGATCTGGACTTGGATCTACCTTTCCTTGACTTACTGTGATATCCTAGGCTCTTTCCTCTTTCCATTTTACTTCCTCTAGTCTATGCAATCAAAGCATTACCTGATGTCTCACCGATGCTTTTCCGTTGCATTTCCTCGCTAAGGATTGCATCGACAACATCATCAAACTTAAAGTACTAGATCCAGAGATAGAGTTACCAATGGCCATAACTAAAACATTCTAACTTTCTGTAAATGAGCATAGAAATAACAAAGCCTTGACTTCATCATCAAAAGTTACCCCTACATAACTTAACTAATTGGTAACTGTATTAAATTCATTTAAATGATTAGCAACAGATCCACTTTCTGACATCTTCATATTAAATAAAAGCTTAATAACAAATACCTTATTTGAGGCTGAGGGTTTTTCATATAGCTTGGCCAATGCCTTCATTAAACCCTCTGTTTTCTTTTCCTTTGAAATATTAAATGCTATTGACGCCGCTAGGCACAACCATATTGTTCCAAGTGCCTTTTTGTCGAGAATATCCCATTCTGTGTCTGTCATACTCATCGGCTTCTTTGCCTTTCCGCTCAATGGTTGGTATAGATCTTTTTGGTACAAATAATCTTCCATCTGCATCTTCCACAGTTGGTAGTTTTGTTCGTTTAATTTTTTGACCCTAAACCTACCATCTTCCACCATTACTCCCACTCGAACCAAGAACCCTTCTCTCCTGCGAGTTTATCAGCCAAATAGACCTTCGGCTCTAATACCAGTTGTTAGAAAATTATATGTTATAGAGAAATGGAACACATAAAATATATTGCAGAAATATAAACACAGAAAACATATAAAACAAGAGAGACACAGATATACGTTGTTCACCCAATTTTGGCTATGTCTAGGGAAACAGCCAGTCCTTCCTTTTATATTGTCCAGCAAACTAAAGAGGCACAACCTATAGCAGATCTGTTGTAATTCCCTCTTCACTCTCACACAATCTCCTCTCTCTTTCTCACTTAGAATACATATCTGCATAGACATAATACAATTCCCTCATATATAGTGAGGGGTTGCCATCTAGGGCAAAAAATCCTAAATTAACATAACTTCTACAGTAAGATCTCCACCTAATGAATGGCCCAAATTGACTACGAAATTACAACATTTTACAAGGAAATTTTACATCTATTTTTAGCTTCGAGGGCACCACCCCCGATCCCCCGCCAGGGAGGGGGGCTCCCAAAGATCATAGTCTCCCCCCTCCCCCCCCTGAACCCCCCTTGCAGCGCAAATATTATGGACGACATTGTTGCCACATTACAAACTAGGGTCCAATGCGGTGATACCTTTAAATAAAGAAGATAATTAGGCTCCACACCCAACAACACCTCAAGTAGAGCCCTAGGATTATAGTCACTAAGTTTACCAAATACAACAATTTTACTTGGGGGGGACAGTCGCAAATCAGGCATACACGCAAGGGCACAGTAACAAACTCAATCCCCTTGAAGGCTCCTCCACATGATCAATCGAAGGTTTACTTTCAATTGAACCCAAGTGCCTTTCGGTACCGTTGTAATACGTGAAAATCATTAAAGCTAGGCTGATGAAGTGGGTATGATCACTTCACCATATTCAACACGATCTCGTGCTTAACGCATGTATAAGAAGAGCTTCTCAGAGCAAAAATGAAATAATTGGATTTTCTCTCCTTGGCTCAAGATTATATTATTTGTCTGTAGCTTTGGAAAGTTTACTTCCTTCCCTATTCCAAAGCCCTACACTTAAGCTACTGTAGGTGGCAAGAGCCCCAAAAAAATAAAAATTCTAGATGAATTTTATTAACGTTGTGTTATTAAGCTATTATTTACTCAAAGGGTAAATGGACGTGAAACTGATGTTATTATGACTTGACTCAAAACTCTAATGCATTAAATATGAAATTTGTAATCTCTTCATTTCGATGAATTTTAGTTGCAGTAAGTAAAGAGGTTCTTTTTTAAAATATTAACTCCAAAATGTACCACTTTTAATTTTTCAATGCAATTTAAAGCTCTAAGTTGCAAACCACGCAATGTAATCTATGCACAATTTGCATTAACACTATACAAATTTCATCTATGCACAATTTTCATTCATGAAATGAGAATTCCAACCATGCAAATGTAATCTATGCAAGAGAACTCTCCAAAACAAACACAAGATGATTCGAAATCAGCGAAAGAACAACAATACTATTTTCCTTCACTAATCCAACTAAAGAACCAATCAAGCGTAAGTAAAGGAAATTGGGTGAAATTCAAAAGATCAAAAAATAATTACACTCAAAGGCGATTAACACTCAGACACAATTTAGTCCCCTCCCCAGGTGACTGAGGGGGAAACTTTTTGCAACAATGAAAGAAAAAAGATGGAAAAATTGTTAAGAAACCGAGAGAAATATTTGAGCAATGATCAAAGGAATTCAAATTCAAAACACCCAATAAAATCCTTAAAATGAAAATCTTTGAATGAATGTTATGAAATCAATGCTTAAAGTATAATTCTAATTAAACTTTAGTACTGGAATAAAAATGACTCTTGTTTTCAATGTAGCACAAGAAGTACATCTCATCAAAACATTAATTCTTGAGAAACCCTACCTTTTAATCCTTGAAAATGGACAAATATCAAGAAAACTCCTTCACAACACTCGATCAAACACACGAAGACTGACTCGAGTCATAGACAAATGTAATGAAACTTTAAAAAACAAAAATTCGGATTTTAATGAGGAAAAGCTATTTTTTCAAAAATTCTTAGAGTATGCGCAGGTAATTAGTGTAGTACAGTGCACATGCGCATTGTTGCTAAAGGAAATCTATGCAAATTTCTACTCTATTTCTAAACAGAAACTGCACAGAAACTTAAAGAAAAAATAAAAAGGTATCAAAATAAATCACAAATCTGAAAGATCATTGACTTTTCAAGACTTAGATAAATCTATCAAAAAAGGTTCGAGAATCAAAAACAAGGAGATGGAAGAGAACAGGACATTCCCCAATGGGTTCGCCAATTTCTTACATGGACAAATCCCTCTTGCTAACAAGAGCGATCTCCCTAGATTCTGAAAGGAAACTAGAAACAAATAAACAATCAAGTTAATTCCTTCCTTGAATCTTCCTTTTTCTTGAATCATAAGCTAACAAGGTGAGAAATGGAAATTCATACCATATTATGACATGCTTGATGAGGATCCCCCTTTGTGCTTTAGTGCAGCTCCTCCATGCTTGAATCTAGACCTGCATACATGGAAACAACAAAGGATCAAAGGCATATGCAGCATAAATGATTCAATAATTCAAACTAGTGATCAAGGAGACTTGTAACAAACATCATTCCAGTGGACAAATATAAATAACATCATTCCAATGAACAATTATAAATAACATAAACCATCCATGAAATTGTTCAATTAACCCATTAAACAATGAAGTGAGAAGAAATACTTGTTTGTATTAATTTTAGAAACATAAAGGAGCTACAAAACCTGTGACTTGATGTTGTGAAGCTCGTCCCATTGATTTCAATCCTCTCCAAGAATGATAAGATCTCCAACCTGATTACCTTAGCATAAACTTACTCTCAGCAGCCTCCCTTAATTCCCCCACCTATGGCTTGATTAATAGGCCAAAAGGAAGTAGTTTGATATCCTTAGTCCAAGGATGAGATCCACTAAAAGAGGGATGAGGGCTCCTTGAAGAATGGGAATTAGTTCCATAAAAGTGAGGTTAGACTCGAATAAACATGAGTTTGAGGCTTTCGATTGGATTCACCCAACAATGCTTCTAGATCTCTCTTTTTATTTTTACTTTTTATTGATTTACATGTGCAATTTTTGTTTAGAAACATAGCGCAGTTCTGTGCAGTTTACAGTGGAAGAAACTGCACATGTGCAATTTTTGTTCACAAAAACTGCTCAGATGCCCAAAAACAAGGTTTTGTACCACGAGACCTAGAAATTCCACTTTATTCAAGGTATATAAGTTGTTGACTTCCAAGGGAGTGCTTCATGACACTTGGATGGATGGTCAAAGATCCAATTTTGATGATTATTTGTCATGGTGACAAAATAAAGTGTAACAGCATGTAAGGTGCATGAGATTGCATGCATGATTTCCCTTATCTAATAAATATAGGGAATTGAAGTTCCTTGGATGGTGGTATTACAAAGGAAGCATGGGCAAGTAAAAAGGTAAACTACTCATTTCTAAAGACTTTTGATTGTGAAGCATTTTTCCACATTAATAAAGAAAATAGAACAAAGCTTGAGGCAAAATCAAAGAAGTGTACCTTCATAGGATATGGTGTTAATGATTCTAGTTATCGCTTATATGATTATGAAAACCATAAAATCATCAGGAGTAGAGATGTGGTATTGAATGAAAGGGTCTTGTACAAAAATCACTTGCAGGGAAAGAAACATGAAAAAGAAAACATAGAATACACAGTGCTTGATGAGATCATAGAAAAATTAAATTCAAAGGTGTCAGAAAATCATAATGAAACAGCAAACACCTCAAACTCCTATTGGTGCTGTTAGAAGATATACCAAGTTAAGTAGACCCCCTGAACAATATTCTCCTTGATTATATTATGTATTGTTGATTGATTCTAGTGAACCAAAAGGATATGAAGAAGCAATGCAAGTAGAAACCAAGAATAAGTGGGAGCAATCCATGAAAGAAGATATGGACTCATTGGTACATAACCACACTTTAGACCTAGTTAGGTTTCCTACAAGTAAAACAACATTGTAGAATAAATAGGTTTATAAGTTGAAGGAAGAAGATGGAGGAAAACAATGGTATAAGGCTAGACTTGTGGTGAAGGGGTTTGCACAAAACAAAGCTATAAACTTTGATGAAATATTTTCTCTTGTTGTTAAAATGACTTCAATCATAACTATTTTAAGTCTAGTGGCAGTAGACGATTTGTATCTTGAACAGTTAGATGTAAAGGTAGTGTTTCTCCATGGGATTTGGAGGAAGAGATCTATATGCAGCAGCCACAAGGGTATGAAGTTAAAGGGAAGGAGAAAATAGTGTGCAAATCGAAGAAGAGATTGTATGGCTTAAAACAGGCTCCGAAGTAGTGGTATCTAAAATTTGACATTTGTATGTTTGAACAAGGTTATACTAGATGTCACTCTAACCACAATGTTTATCTAAGAAACAAAATGATGGAAGCTATATTGTATTGCTATTGTATGTAGATGTTAGGGTCCCACCCTAACCCCCTTATTCATGTCATGGGATCACGTCATAGTCAAGAGTCAATAAAGCCCATATTAATATTTGTAAGTGGTTAACCCGCAATTAATGAAGGGACCACAGTTAGTTACAAATGGGCGGTAGTATTAAATAAAGGGTA
>APFE031325299.1:0-13446 GCA_000404065.3 Pinus taeda | reverse complement strand
TAATGTATCTACCTTTTCTATTAAATTTAATTTCCCATTCACTGCTCCAATCCGCCTATGTACGCATGTCTACGGTGGTAGCTTAACCAAGTTATGGTCATGCCAAGCATCACTGGATTTTGCATGATTTCTCATAGCATTAACGAAATATATGCAACCTTGTGTGGAAAACTATGGGATGCTTCACCACACTATTGTGGATGACATCCATCATAGTAATTCATATATTTATATATAATAATTTCAATCTTTCCTTGAATAATTATACTACTCTGACTTTTAAGTATGGAAATTCAATATTTTAAGCTAAATAATTACACTGTGAAACACATATTTATAGACGTTAATGAAAATATTCCTTATTGACATTAATAATAATACAAAATGTGACAATATCTTTTTTGGAGAGGTTAGATAAATAATAATAACAATAATATAATTTGAAGGTCATAGTCAAGCATAAGCACCAAATTGATGTATGATATCACCTTTTTGTGTGACAAAAGACCTATCATCCTCGACCTATTTGATTGCTAAAATATATGGTGGACATATCCCCCTCTATATTTAAACATGTGGTCTGATATGAGGAAGCACATTTCTTAACCATGAATCCCGCTCAATATATATATCTCCCCTTTTGATAGAAATATTGCAATTATGTAAGTTAGAAATATGACTATACAAATACTATACAACAACTATAAGGATCACAAGGTTTCAAATCAAATATCTAACTTTCTTTACATGGTTTTAGAGTCACCCCAAGGGCGAGAAAATTATTTTTGGTATGAGCATGGGAAAATTAATCTTTTGAAGTGTCATGTTGTATGCAATTTTCACTTGAGATCATTTTCATTTTCATGTTAAGGGTAAAGTGCATGTATTATAACCATGCATATATGTATTTTTGATATTGTTATTCAAATTGCAAAATATTTGATAAATGTTACTTTTTTTGATGTTGCATAATTATTGGAAGGACCTGTGAAACAACTATATAAAAGTTAAATTAAATTACTTGAATGAATTTTTTTTTTATTTTATGAGGCAGGCGAAGCCTAGGATGGAGTCAACTCTAAAGTTGAATGGAATAAGAATTTTCCCACTAATGGGATTCTATTAATAGAATTGTCTCACGCTGGACTCTTTCATGCTTAGATGCACCTAATACCTTAAGTGTAAACATTACTTTGTTATTTAAAATTGCCTTTTGTTTTTATTATATAGTCAATTTAATAAAAGGGAAAAACTCAATTAAATATGGTGTATGTACCATTTTAAAAATTATATTTCTTATACACCCGATCGGGTTGAGCAACGTGGAAGGGAGCGTAACTAAGAAACGATGGTGGATGAGGCAAGTGACCACAGGCAAGTTTCAAAACATGGTTTTTATAGGTAAGTGGATCGGTGAGAAGGATCCCCGATCAGGACGAAAGGACATCCGGGTACAGGCAATCGACGGTGGAGCTGACAGGTTGCCAGAAACAAGCTCGAGGTATGATTGCATGGGGATAGGGTCCAACAGAGTGGACAGGGATTTGAGATTTAAAGGCATGCAGGGGGAGATACCAGGAAGGAAAGGTGGCGGAGTGGAACGCGAGAAAAGGCTCGCAGTGAAACAGGAAAGAGAAAAATTAAGAGGAGTTATACATCGAGGAGAGTGGGAAGCTCTGGGAGCCAAGAAGAAAGAGCGGGGAAGCGCAGTTTGAAGGAAGGAAGCAGAGACAGCATGGAAGCAGAGGGTAGAAGGGCGGCATGAAGGTGGATGAGAAGCAGCGAAGGGGATGGAGACCAGGGACGAGGAGACATGGACGCGAAGGGCAAACGAAAAATGGAAGAGAGGCCCGAGTACTGTTACATTCCTGTCTATGAAGTTTCTCAGGGCGAGAGCAAAGACATTACAGAGGACCCGGAGAAGGTTGCGCAGGAAATAAATAACAGCGACCGAAACACGAAAAGAACAGGAAACAAAGATGCGAAAGGAAATCGGGAGGAAGAAGAAAGAAGGCCGAGGATGGAAGCCGAGGAAGGAAGAGGCAGACGGAGGAGAGGGAGAGGTCACCGTGGCAGGGGTGGCCAGAGAAAACAAGGAATAGCAGAAGGACACAGCAGACGGGGCCGCTGTTGTCATGAAGGCACTGAGGAAGATGCGGAGACCGGAGTGGGAGCCGAAGGAAGACAGGGCACGCAGACCATAGAGACTAGGGTTAGAATAGCAGAGAGAGAATACAATGAGAGGACCAACCCAAAAATTATAAGGATAATAGAGCATTGGGAGGAAGAGGCCATCCAGGCACAGTCAGAGGAAGAAATGGAGGACTGGATGCATCTCATGCCAGATGTAGGGTACACCCGAGGTCGAACGACACTATATAAGTAGTCGCTGCACCTATATTGGGTCATGAAAAGACTCATGGCCAAAGCCATGGAGCAGATAGCTGTGGAAATGGCTGAATTGTCGCAGGGAATTCCAAACTTGAAGAAAGAGCTGAAGAATATTGTAATCACCCTGCTCGTGCAAGAAAAGAGGCTCGAAGATCTACAACAACAGCTTGAGGCGAACGGCTTGGTGATAAAAAAGGAGAAGAAGTAGCAAGAGGTCACTGGAGAACAATGAAGAAAGGCATGTTTCCTGATGTAGTTAGAAATTGCAAATCTTAGTTTTGTTTTAGCTATGCATACGGTTTATGATCATATTTACTTGCAGATATATGTCAGTAGTAACAGTTACAAGGCTAATGTGTATAAAGCATGGAAAGACAGATTGAGAACCTTTTATTTTTGGTCAGTAGTCAAAAACTATAGGTGGCTAATAAACCCGGTTTCCCCGCGGGGTGGGTTGAGATCACCTTAGATCTATAATGGTTTGGTTGATAATAGAAAATGGCAAATCCTCAGCTTACAAAACAAAAATTATATTTCTTATAGGGTGATATTTCATGCTGGAAAAAATTTCAATTCTTTTTTCATTGGATGTGTGAAGAATAATTATGTCTTTCTTTTTTATTATATTGACTGAATTTAACATTGTGTATGCACTATTTTACAAATTATGTTGGACAAAATGACCTAGTTATATTCTCCTTTCTAATTGGACATATAAAGAATAATTACGTATTTCACTTTTATTATATTTTTAATTTAATACACAATAAATAGTTAATTTAATATATTTTATGTAACATTTTATAAATTACACTACTTATAAAATATATGTTTTACATTGGACAAAATGTTCCTACACATTAAAATTTCACAATTCTTGTTATATATATGTACATATATTTTATTAGATATGAAGAATAATTATACATGGTAGATGAGTTTTTAAATGAAAATTATTATGATATTTGTATGTTTGCATTGTGTATGTTGAAACATCATAAACACATTGTATCAAGTGATGAATAAGAAATGTATCGAATACATCTTCTTCTCTTAAAATGACTTTTACCAATTCAATTAGCAAACCATGTAGTGCTAGGGATGAGGACTAAAATAAGGCATTGATTAGTAAAATTTGTCTTCAAGTGTAAAGATACTAGAAGGGGTGGGATCGTGACATTTTCTTTCTTAAGGGAAGCTTGGGTCAAATTTTTCATGAAATTGTTTGATTAAATTAATATTTCCTTATATAATAATGTGGTGAATGATTTATTTTCATTTGTTTCAAATGTTATATTTTACAATGGATAAAATTTATACTATATAAAATTATACTATTGGGAAATATTTGTTATGATAATTTGCGTTAACAATTAGAAAAGATTCTCTTTGCTTCAATATTATAATATCTACTAACAAGGTCAACCACTTGATGGTGGAAGTTTATGTGCCCCAAAAACTTTGCATTGTTGATATGATGTTTTTAACATATCAACATGTCTAGATGATTTAATTATATTGATTTAATATGTTATATGATTAATCATGTTAATGGATATATTTTTAAAACATATTAATTTATTAACGCTAATCAAAATTAAAATAAATTATGATAAAATTTTGCATGAATGATATTATTATTGTTGTAGTAGTATTATTTATTAAAAATGATTACTAATTATGTTTTCTCTTAATGTTTTATTATCAAAACATTTATAATTTTTTGTAAATGTTTTTATTAACTTATTAATGTTTGGAATGGTATATGTAAAAAAATAGAAAAAAAACATATTAAAAATATGAAAAAAATAAGGTTAAAAATATAAAAAAGATATGTAAACTATAATATTAATATTTATATTCCCCGGATACGGGTGTTAGATGAGCAATTAATGCACATCGACTACCGAACAAGTAGGTGGCTGATCCTTATGGCAACCTACGCCTTCCACTATGGAAATTAAGGTAGGTCCAGCTCCTCGATCAGTGCCATTAACCAGTTGTGAAAACCGAGAAATTCTCTGCAATTTCAGAAATATGGATCCAAGCCCCCTGTAATCACTCATTTAGCCTCTCAGTTGCTCTTGCCACCCCTATGCACCAGAGTTGAGTGTTCGCACTGCTACGAGAAGACGTTGCAGACTCCTCTACTGCGTCAACCTGGGCAATGGTCATCATTTTTCTCAATCCTTTCTCTGCAACCTGCATTTTGAGGTCTCGGCCCCTCTCTCTGGCATAGATTTGAATTCGCCTATCCCTCTCAACATCCCCTTCATCATTCTTGACCTACCTCCTGATCCTGAAACACAATGCTCACTACAACTTTCTATTTGGAGTACCATGCGCCAACGCCATAGAATGAGGTGCAGGCGACGTGGTAGTTGGGGTGGCACCACTCACCCTTCATCTCTACCCCTTCTGTCTCCACCTCCCATCTGCCTCCCCACCCCCAATCTCTTCCACTTCCCACCTCCTTGGTAGATACCCATACTCCCGCAGTGGTCGAGGTAGATTGGGCAGCCACGAGGTTCGGCGTTTAGGTGGAATCACCTAGCACACCACTTCCACTGCTTCTTCCCAGCGAACTCAATTATGGTTTCACTGCTCCATGGATAGGCCAACCATCATTGCCACCATCATGGAGGACTTCAAAGAGGTAACTAACTCATGCCCCAAACTACAGCTTAGCCCATAAATGAACCAGGCTCCTCCATCGCTCATCAACTGTCAGGGGGAGCGGAGCTCTAACCACCTGCTGAGAGACATGGACCATGTGTCCAACAGCAGACAATAGACTCTGGGAGGTGAAACCACCCGTAAAGACAAAGGAATTCAAGTGGAGGAAATTGTAGGTGGCAAGCAATCAACAGAAACTGGTTCAGAAGAATATGGCCGATGTTTGATCGTGGAAGATAAGTCACCAAACTAAGCCACCTAGCTGCTGCATGCCAGGTCATGTGTTGGGTTTTGAGTTCGGTTTTGTTTATTTTAGTTTCACTATAGTCAATATTGAGTCTCGCGTCCAGCTCGGTTTCTGAGTTTTGGTTCTCTTGAGTTGTTTTACTGTGGTTAATTTTGAACTATACTGTGGGTTTTACTGTCGCTGCCTTTTTGAATTTTATAGTATTGACACAATGTTAATTTTGGTTAAAAATTTTGAATTCTGGAACTATAGCCCCTACATGGGTAAAATGAAGTTTCCTTATCTCGTTCTCAGACTGGTTTCCCCAACTGGGGTAGTTCCGATATCAAGACTTGCTGTTTAAAATGGTTATATAGCTGACCTAGTACCGCAAAGGCCAGTGCCTCTTTGTACATTATGTTTTTATTAATAGATCAGTTTTACTTAGAAAAAAAAATATTAATATTTATATTGTGACTTTCAATTAAATTTATAGATTTTAACAATTATAGAAATATAAAAATATATCTTAACTAAATACATTTTTAAAAGTAAGCAAAAATTAGAAATATCAAATTATAAGTAAAATTGAATATAATAAATAAACATTAAAAAATGATACAATAAAAAGATAAGACTTCACCAAATCTATATAAAATACATACCTTCAAGTTTATAATAGACTTAATCACTAATACAAATCAACATAACAAACAGAAGCATTTATTGACAAAACTCTTTGTAAACATACTTAAGCAATTTCGAATAAATACAATTTCAAATGCAATGGAATATAATATTTAAGAACATATATTGACAAGAAAAACATTGAAAAAGCCACCTACACATAAAAACATACATCAACAAACATTAACAAAATCTGACATGTATATTGTCACATACCTCCTTGACCCAATATTAATACCACATATTATGTTCATTCACTAAATTTAACTTAGCTTAAACTTATATGTAATAGTTATCACATGCGTCCATATATAATCATCCCACAGACAAATTTAACACCTGCAATTCTACTCATGCATACATCACATCATAGGGGAAGGAATAAATCATGATCATTCAAGATCTGGCATTCGAATTTCATTCCTCTTGAGGATTTTACTCAAGCATGAATTGAGACACTGTCAAAAATACAATTTTTAGTTTTCCCATATAAGAAGTTCACAGTCCCAATGTCATATCTTATGAAATACTAATCATAGTGAATAAATAGGTAATAAGACCTTTAGTAGATGTAATTCATAGTGCAAAAGGCCTATCATGGATCAGTTGAGAGAATTCAATGATGTACAAGGTAAGGAACAACATACAACACATGCCATGCAATGGAATTTGACGAGAGAAATTGAAATAATGTCACCTGGAAAAGTGAGCGTCGCCACCTAACCTAGAACTACCTACTTTGAGTTCAACCTCAAGCCAAGAGTTCTTTCCATTGATCAAATGCCTCATCTTGATCTCTTCCATGGGTATTTAATACCCTCCTTCTTGATATGGTTTCCATTAGTGTCATCCCACTTTTATGGATCTTTTTATCCATTTGCCTAGGCTTTTCCTAGAAATGTCATCTTTATCTACCATGAGGCTTTTGCTCATAAAAGGTTGCCTTTATCTCCCGCAAGGATTATATGTTTCTTCATAACTTATCATCTTTATCATATAAGTAGATTAATGGATATTTATCTAGAAATCCATTAAGCTTGTCTAGATCTAGATCTAGAAGCCTTATCATGAAAGGATTATCCATTCCCATTCTCCATGGGATTTGGAAATAATCTCCTCTCTTAGTGTCTCGCTTTTCCAAGTGATTATTTATTTTATTTATTTCATAAAGTATTTAATTTTCTTGTTACACGTTATACCTAGATTTTACCAGCTTAGGTTATAAAAATTTTACATACAAGGGAGGGAGTTACATACTCACTCCCTTAAATTTACACCATGCTAGGTATATTATTGCATCTTGCAATATTATTTCCTCATTCAGAGGTAGTTTTCTCTGAATTCATAGTCTCCGATGGGCTTACCATCTGATGTAAATCTTCTAATATATATCGGTTACAAAGAGCACATCTCCTTCCATCGTTGCCTATAACATTTGTTTCAATCAATTTTGTGAGAGATTTTAGATGCAGAAACCTAACTATGTTTACCATAGTTAATATCATAATTTGATATACATTACTACTATTTGTGTAGGTAAAAATTATATCTCCCACCATTTATTGTATTTGAATAATGCATGTTCTTCCCGTGCCTTCTTCCAAGACTTTGTGTTCTTACCGAACACTTGCTTCCTCCAGTTTCCCTGCACACAACACGTAAACTAGCACATTTTCCAAATCAATATGTACAAAATATCATATCAGGTTAGCTCACACACAACCATCAAAATCATATTTAGCCATTAATTATAGATCACCTATAATCCTCATGGATCGTAATCATAATCACCTGCTTACAACACTGACACAAAACATTAATACTTATCCTTAGTTTCCAATACCAATCCTTAGTTTCCACCTTCAGCCTGCCTTTCTACACACTCTGGATTAGTTTCCTTATCTAGAAATCACCCAGTGTCTTCACGTATACCTTCACATAGTATGTGTTACACACACACACACACCTATGCATGCCGTATATTATCATGCAGTACATATATCCATAATAGTACCCTATGTACCTCTTGTAGACAGTACCATCTTGTATGCCATACCGATGTCCATAACATAACCTACATGACATACACTCCCTCCACATGCGCAGAAGCTTCATTCCCATGCCTCGATTTCCTATTTAGATTGACAATTCTTCCTAGGTATTCCTCTCCTCTTCCATCAAGGAGCTTCACAAAATTCTTGGAGATAAAACTGAATTGTTTGTTAAAAAGTTTCAAATGTTGAAACTGTCTCATACGTCCCAAAGGTTGAGTTTTGTTTCCATCATCCGAGAAAGGTTGAGTTCTCTGTTGTGAATGTTGAACTGGTCGTGATATATCTTCCTTAATGGGTCAATCCATTTCATGGGAATTAGTTGTTGAGTCATACGATTTAATCATGTTGGTGAATTCCTCACTACAATGGATGGATTGGTGGTGGTTACCACCGAATGGGAAATAGGGTGACCGGGTAGACACGCAACTGGACCAAATCTCTTCATCTTTCTAGTTACCATAGCACAACATGCACTTTTTCCCACTATGCTTTTAGCCCACATAATTTAATATCGACATTATGGATGAGGCCATTTATGAAATTCCTAAATACCCAATGTATGGAAATTGATAATTTGTAACGTCCCACTCAAGTCGAGATCATGAAAATAGAGTCAAAGAAATTTTTGGAGGAGGTCGTATTTTGGAGTTTTAAATTCCAGAATTCTTCAATCCCTTAATAATATAATACGCCAAAGAAGCCATAACAACTCCTTTACCTCCAAAAAAATGTTTTATATATTACAAAGCGGATTAGATTTCTTTGGTACTTTTGTTGCTAGCCTATCATGTTAAAATGTACTCAAGTTTAAGTACATGAATCGACCCCATGGGCATGGATTTGAGACAAGCTTAACAATTCCACATATTTATGACACACTTTGCAGCTATGGAAAGGCATCTTCAAAAACATATAGAGAGGGAAACACACACACCTCAAAGCTTATCTTGATAGTTGTTTGATGTAGGTTTGATTGAAGTCTCTTACGAATTCTTTCAGGTTTGACCCTATATTAATTTTTTTGTTACCATATGGTCTTCCAAGAGGACATGTTTTAGCATACAACTTAGATGGGGGTAGAAAACATCTTTCACCAAAGCATAAAAACTTCCTCTTTAATTAAATTGCTTGATATAATAATGTGTTACATATATATTGAATTAACATATGTATATTCATGGTTCCTCAATAAACCATTAAGGAATCCTAACTTTCTTCAAAGAAAACAAATATATATGACCTTAACATGTTCTAAGTTTCAAATTTTAACTTGACCTTTATGGATTATATATTTTTTTTAAACTCGTAATGGAAATGCTACGGAGTTCCATTGGTCCATAAGCCTTAGTGTTTGAACCTTTTCTCTAATAGCATTTGTAACGAACTTCCTTAGCCTAGCCTGAAATTTAGCTCCTAAGCTCCCATTCCGTAAAGGTTTTTTTTTTTTTTTTTTGGCTATATTTAATCATTAAGATACAATACTACTTAGGGTACCTTTAGCCTACCCTTATATCATCATTAGTAATTCTATAATAGACTCCACAATCATTATCAATTTAATTATAGAGTGGTTTTGGTATGGCCTTTTAACCTTATTGTCAAGGCTTATGTGTCAAATTTCTAGCAAACATGATTTTGTAGATGAACACAAAACTAACCATAACATGCAACCTATACTTTCCTTACCTACATAAATGATCTTAATTAAACTCTACTATCATGATCAACCATCATTATTATAGGATTTGTTTCCATCATGCATAACTAATTGGTTAATTAAATACAAATCTTAGATCAGGCGTTATACAGGTAACCTATCTCATAGACATGCTAGGTACTGTCACTGACATGATGATATTCAAGTCAATTTCAGAGGATATATTATAGACCCATATATGCATAACTAAAAGGATGTTCCATCAATTCCTTATACCACATGGAGGAGCATCTAATTTCATTATCCATGACATACACCATGGCGAACCTTTGATAATACTATGGGAGACATTCCTCTATTATTTTTAATTGGTGCAAAGTTATGGAGCTTGTATACTTTTAAAATAATTATTTGGTTGTGTACTTGGCTTAAGTTTATCTTAACTACAATTGGCAACATAATATGATTCCATCTTTTACTTACTAAATATTCATATCTATTTTTTCCAAGGAAAATATGTATCATAGAATATGGCAATTGGGTGTCGAAGGAGTTTAGCTCAAGCAGTAGAGGCACATATTGTCTTTCTAGCTATGGTGGATTCAAATCTGTGGAGACATGCTATACATCATGAAAATTGGGAAAGAAAGTCATATAAATGAGTTCTATTGGGTTCTCCCATAACTGTTTGGTTGAAAAAAGGAACACTAAAATTGGGTCAAATGACCTTAGCTTAAGTAGTTAGGTAAAGACTTCATTTGTCCAGTAAAGTGCCTTCAATTCTCTAGAGGCATGTTCTGTTTGGTTTGCTTGTAAATTTTTTGAAACAGTTATATCTTGTGTAATAGTCGAAGATAATGTTTCAACGTTACTGATTATTTATTTATTTTTATTTAAGAAAGAGAAAAAAAAAATCTTACGAGTGGATTTGATTCGTTGTCTAGTGATGATTAAGTTTATGCAGTGCATAAAAAAAACATATGAACATTTATAATATAATTAATTTTCAACTTGTTATACTTTATAATTATAGTAAGGAACTACAAGTTATTCTAAGTAGACATAAAAGACATTTCTTGGTGTCATATGATCCTCTACTAATGATTAAGTTTATGTAGTGGAACTTTAAAAAGAGATGAAAATTTATAATTACATTTATTTTTCACTTGCCATGATTTATGATTATAATAAGAAATTTGAAGTTCTTGAAGTAATTATTGAAGGATAGTTTTTAATGTCATATTACTTCTTGAAGGATAGTTTTCAATGTCATATGAATCTCAAGAAAATCATATATAATAGCAAGGAAAATCCTTATATTTACCCATGTCGTTTGAAATGCCAATCAAAGATTTCAAATTTCGAAGTAACCGTTGCGATGTGCATGTAACGCCAAAAGGGCCAATAACGATGTAACTTCCCTAGAGATTTGATCTCCTATTTTCCATTAGGCACATCGATTATGTGGTCCCCGCTCTCTCCCCGCGCATGCCTAAAAAAACCGTCACACAATCAAGTAGTTCATTCCATCACAGCACATCTTTATCAAACTTCCCTTTCTTGTTATTCCGACGTTCAGGATGCCTTTCTTGTTATTCCGATGTGCAGAATAGTTTGGAAGTTCCGGTAACTCATTTTAAATTTCCTACGAACGGTAACCGATGAGCGCCTCATTTGTCTATAAAACCAGATACAGTTTTAAGGCATTCATTTCATTCCTTTCATATCTTTGGCACTCTGAACTGTAGGTTGGTCGGGTTGATGGTCGATGTCTGTATATATTTGTTCTGTGTTTTTATATAGGTGATGTCTACAGTTGCTCTGTGGTTTATGTTGCTCAGAGGCTATCCAAAAGCTTTGGATGCATGGAGACGAAGCTTTTCTTCTATGGAAGAATCTGGTATGATTTCATTCTTGGTATGCTAAACTTTTTCCACTCAGATTTGAGCTTTCAGCTTTGCAGAATTGTGATAAACAGAGTTGGTCGGACACTCCATCAATCATAACAGGTAAGTAGATATGCAATTCCCAGTCCTACTTTAGCTTTTCTATAATAACAATAACAAATATAATACTTATTTGTACCATATCATATTTTCAGCATGTTCGCATGTTTTTCTCAAATTTTTATGTGTTTACTGTTGCTTTGTGTTTCTATTTCTATGCGTTTATCTTATTCCTAAAATTCTGTGTTGATCGTTGCTTTGTGGTACGGTTTCTTTGAACGTTCAAATTAAAGTATCCAACGTTATGCAGTTTAGAGTGTCAGGGTTATCTGTACCAATCTCTTTCTATGTTATATGTTTTCTTTTATATTTTTCGTCCGGTTTGCTGTAAAAATCTGAGACTAGGTACGTCCATGAATATGCGGAACTTACATCCTTGAGTGTATAAATGGGACGTTGTAAACTTAGGCACTTCTTGTTTTTGTCATAAACACTTCTTGAGTCCAACTTTTAAGGGCGTCAAAGCCGTATGGCCATAAAAAAAAATGTACTTCTCCGTCCACCTTGCAATTTAATTTCCAACGATGTCGTTGCGGTAAATAACAGCACATTGTTAAAATAAACTGAAATATATTTCATAGCAACCGTTTAGGATAAAGAAAGAATCATATTCCATGAATATCAGTAGGTTACATCCCAGAGAGAATAAATGGGAGGTTGTAAACTCGACACTTCCTTTTTCTTACAAACTCTTCTGAAGTCGAGATTTTAAAGGACCTTTTAAATGCTTTACACAATAAATATTTGCATCTTTTATATAAAATTTTTAAATTCGTGATGATATATTAGGGTTGATATTTTAAAAAAGGTGTTTTGTAATATTACAAAGACAATGATAATTGTTTTTAAATATATTATCATTTATGTCTTATAATTTTGATGTGTTTTATTGTTTTATATATTATATATATTTTATTAAATCAATTATTTTATTCATTATTGAGTATACTATTACATGATATTTTCATTATATTGTATATTTTATTTCTTAATATTTAGAATTCGAAAACCATTAGGATATATTGTTATTAGTATTGGCTTATTATTTATACAAATATTTTAATATTATTTAAAAAATCTAATTAAATAATAATTATAATATAAAATTAAATATATGGTAAAACTATATTCATTTATTTTACAAAATAGTCTTATATGTGATGATATATTTGTTTGTTGGATTTGTGAATTTTATTTAATGTAATAATATATTGTTTTTTTAACATTATTTGAGTGTAATAGTATAATGTGTTGTAGATATTATGAAAGATTTGATGGGGGAAAGGGAGAGGAAAGGAGGGAAAGGTGAGAGATAATGTGGAGGAAGTGGGGAAGAGGGAAAGGGAGAGGAAGAGGTAGTGGAAGAAAGGGGAGAGAAAAGGGAAGGGAGTGTGGAAGAGAGTGAGAGGAAGGAAGGTGGG
The DNA here is from genome assembly GCA_000404065.3 of Pinus taeda. Classification (NCBI taxonomy): domain Eukaryota; kingdom Viridiplantae; phylum Streptophyta; class Pinopsida; order Pinales; family Pinaceae; genus Pinus; species Pinus taeda. The sequence goes on along the minus strand of APFE031325299.1, from coordinate 328 downwards.
GTGATATGTATAGAGGAGGAGGAGGAGAAGGAGAATGCAAAGGTGAAGAGGCATGGGTGGCAGGGGAGGAGGCTGCATGGTTGCAGACGGAGGCAAAGAAGGCGCAAGAGGCAGAGGGGAAGTGGGAGGAGGCAGAAAAGGAGGGGCAGGAGGTGGCAACAGGGGAGGGGGAAGATAAAGAGGGTGGTGGAGGTGGCAATAGGGGAGGAGGAGGGGTAGGAGGAAGGCGAGGAGATGACGAAGGAGGAAATAGGAAAAGAGGAGGAGGAGGAGTGGGAGGTAGAGGTAGAGGTGAGGGTGAAGGCGAAGGGGTAGGAGGAGGTGGAGG
>APFE031325297.1:18085-103500 GCA_000404065.3 Pinus taeda | reverse complement strand
CAACAGGCATGATATCAATACTTTTTCGTCTCTTATATCCTTTGAATAGATCATATTCCATGCCCCGATGTATATATCGCATGAATATTCATTACCACCAATCATGGCAACGGAACTGACAATGACCACTGGAGATTTCATACGCTTGACAGACATCCCATCCCCCGACCTCTCATTATATCACGCAGGCTCTTATGTAAAACGCGATCTACCTTTTTGCCTCGATTTCGGTATTTCGTTGTTTTTCTAAAACATGGCATAATTTCATATGTTGTTTCTTTATGACTTGACTTCTGAATGGTTGCTACTCCTCTATTTGACGGCTGGGGACAACCTATCAGATCGCGGGGGGGAGGTAACCTCATTACTCCATGGATTACGTGGCTGCACACCATTCAGGCGAGATAATGTACGAAGGTATGGCATGGTTTAACGGTATGATAATTCCATTTTATGGAAATTGTCGTCCACGATCCTTTTTTTTGTTGCATGCTCTGTGTTCTTTTCCAAAATTTGGCGACGATCATCCTTTCTGCGTCTCAAACAGCACAGGCAGTTGCTGTTCCATTAAGAATTCTGAGTGGAATCATGGGGGGAAAGACAGTCCGAAGCGAACCTCAGGAGTTGACAGTCTCCGCTGCTGCCCACGAGATCCTGGAAAACGCAGGGTGGCTAAATTATTTCAATTGCCTACAAGAATCAAATGAAGCAGTGGCGTTGGAATTCCTACAAAATTTGCAGGAGAACTACTCCATAGTATGAGGAAAACGGATAGCAGTCACGGATGATATCATCGCAGAAGTCTCGGGACTACCAGCTGCCGGACCCGTATGGACGCTAAAGAAAGAAAGATTACAAAAGGTTATGGAGATTTTCTAGGATGAAGGCCAAAGCTTGACAGTCAAAGGGAAGGGAGTTCTGCCGGCAACGCTAGGGGAACCCTGGACCGAGTTAGAAAATATAGTGCAGAGCTACATCACCTGTGAAGGGAGGAAAGACGTGGTAAGACCTCGTCACTTGAAACTTTTAGCTGTTTTGAAAGGAAAATGTTTTGTAAATCTCCCTGCACTTTTAAATTCATTATTACATGATGCGGCCCGAAGCCTGAAAAAGGCACAGCACATAGAAGCAGTCGTTAGCCACCATCAACTGATTCGATTGATAGTGAGCCACAGTCTCACTCAACAACAAAGCACCTGGGAGGAACTTATCGCAATAGTCGAGGGGGGATTGGCTGCACCATCCCCAAAACCTAAACATTCCTCCAGCACGCCGGAACGATCAGAGAAACGCAGGGAATTGGCAGCAGAAAGACATGCTGCTCCAAAACGAAAAAAATCCTCCAATACACCAGAACAACCGGAGGAACCCAGACAAATGGTAGCAGAGAAACACGTTGCTGGTACACCCGAACAACCTGAAAGACCAAGGAAATCAGCCCAGCTAGCCCGAATACGAGGAAGGCTGGAAAAGATTCAGGGAACCACTACCCAGCCAATCGAGATCGCGGATGAACCTCCAGAACCAGAAGGAGGACCCTCCGAAGAAAATGCTGAGCAATCAGGGGTCGAGGCTGAGCAGCCTGGAGGAGGAATTGAGGAAGGAGACGAGCACTCGGGGACAGAAACAACCACCGAGCAGGTCAATCAAGAAGAGGAAGTAGTACAGCCAGGGGGTAGCCTGTTACAGGACCCTGTGGGTGAGGAGGAATTGGCAGCAGTCCTGGCCAATATGCGGGAATGTGGCCAGCCCTCCAGCACAGCAGGCATCCCTGACGGACCCGCGCAGGAAGATATACTCAAGAAAGCGCATGCAGAAAAGGCAGGAGAAGAAAACTTGCCCGTTTATGATGATGAAATAGGAGACACCAATCAGGAACAATCTGTCCCCAAGACACCGGAAGAAATCCCAGACGGAGAAGGAGCAGACTTAAGGGCCAGTCATAAACCCTCTGCCGAGGCAATGGAAATTAAGAAATTAAGGAAGAAACAGCAGAGGTTGTTGGGCACTATAGCCAAGCTCCGACAGCAAATTCGAATTTTGAAAGCCAACTTGAGGATACAAAGGACCGCAAGGAAAAGGAAGAGGGCCACTGCACTAAAATCCCGGAGGACAAGAAGGCGACAGACCTATAGCCGTTTTGTTGGTCGAAACCCCATTAGGAGACCTACTGCCGGAGAACAGACTGCTGTTCCAAATGACATTGAAGAACAGATTACTGTTCCAAATGACATTGAAGAACAGACTGTTGTTCCAAATATCGTGGAGGGACAGACTGTTGTTCCATCTGACCTTGAAGAATGGATGGACATTCCAATTGAGGAAGAGGAACAACAAGAGGCTCCGATGACAGGGGGACCACAGCAACCCTTTATTCGTGTTAAGAAAGAAAAAGAGAGCAAGGAGACCCAAACAGAAGCACCACCCTCGGGGGTAATTCGGGTCTTAAACTCTAAGCAGTGTAATAAAAAGGTCCAGGTCAAATTCCCAGCCTCTACGGCTTTATGGAAAAAGGATCCAAAGACAAGGACCTTGCACAAAATGATGAAGCAAGCTCAGCAAGAAGCTGAACGGCTGAGAGAACAAACAGTCCCCCGGGAGAAATACGAAGAGCTACAACAGCAACTTCGGGATATTAGTTAGTCCGAGAGCCAGGCCTTCGAAGGATGGCAAAAGGAGCAAGAAAAGGTTGCTAAGGTAACTCGTCGATTAGATAGTGTTGTTAAGCAGATGGACACTGTGTGTTCCTTGTATAATGACGTTTTGACCTATAGGGCCCCTGCTAAAAATTATGCTTTATTTTTGCTTGAACGATATTTGCGATTGAAAATAAAAGTCGTTAGGGCAGGTGCACCTATCCACATCAATATTGTTAATGATTTTATAGATTGTTGCAAGCATTATGGAATTAAGGTTCAAAGATTATTGTGCGAGTTTTACTTGCACAACCTCGTGCTACACCAGGAAACTGATTTAAATCCTGGCCCTTTTGTTGGCGATATATAATTCCAAGCCTTCATCTCATTTGGGGTTAATCAGCTGAAATGGCTCAGAGCTTATAACACCTTTCAGAGACAGGAGAATAGCCTAGACTTATGGGTGCGAGCTAAGCCTAGAGACCCAGTGACGCTATGGAGAGAGCATAGGAGCCTTAAGAGGATCCCGGGTGTCATCGAGATATTAGGACCCATGCACGAAGACTTGATCCGACATAGTCTGGAATATTTTCTGACTATTAAAGACCTTGCCATCGTTGCTGCAAAATTCCGATACCGGACCTCTAGCCCAAAGATCCAGCTCAGGGAACCATTCAAATACGAGAATTTTGAGATGGCTGCCAGCCGATTGAACCTTTATGGGGAACGTATTCTGCAAGCAGGGCCATCCTGGTTGGGGTATCGATTTTGTAGTCCAATTATTTGGCACCCTGCACCCGGATATCAAGCCTTATATGAAATGCCTGCAGATCAAATAATTCAATTCTTTGATAATCTAGTTGCTCATCACGGTTGTCGGCCTCCTCACGAGATCCCCTCTCCGGCCTATTCTCTTACCGCTTTGCATGTCAACTATAATGTTTTCATGAGGGCATGAAACAGGGTAAGCAGGGGGGTGTGTGGAGCACTTGAAAGGTATGCTTTTGACAAGCAATTTAGTGGCTTTTCAGTAATATTTGTAACCTTTTCTGCATTGTGAATTCAAAAAGAGATAAAGGATTTTAATAAAATGTGCAAGAATTAACAAGGGAAGCTCAATCACTAATAATTGTCGTTTTTCTATGCAGGGAGAAGTGGAAGCAAGGAGTTGCCGTCCAAAAGCGAAAAACAGAGGAAGAATAATTGTTGTCCCTCCAGAGGGGAACCAGATGCGAACAAGATCGAGTAAATCAGAGCTGAATAACCCAGGAAAGGAAGGAGGGATACCGAGTCGGCGAACGCGAGAAAGAAAAGGAAAGGATTAACCGATTGGCGAATCCCTCAGGATCTTCGATCCTGAGGGATTGTTGTTTTACTTATCTTTGTTATCTAGATATCTCCGTCGCTACTCTTATATAAAGGAACAACGTCGTTGAGCAAGGGGACTACTGCTTTTGTAATTTTCGTTTTCAGACAAAACTTTGATCATTGAGTCTCACTGAGACCTGGTTTATTATACATTTGTTGATGCGTTAATATAAAAGACTTGGTGTTTATTTCATCTCTGCGTCTGGAGTAACCTAAGGCGGTGTACCATTGGTAGCTAAGGGCCCGGCTCCGAAGGACACTTGCTTTTGTATCATTATACTGTGATTTATGCGTGGTTTGCTATCTTTATTACTCAGTAATCTGATACATCTTTCATATGCTATGCTATGCTCTGTTATGATCAAAACATTAATGATTTTTTCGTGTAATGACTCTGCACTGTATAATTGGATCTCTTCAGAGTTGAATTGCGTCTTTAACCAGCTATTTCTGTTACAGAGCGTTGGTATGAATATTACTGTCATTGGATCCATGTGAAATAACAATTGTTGGAACTTGAAAGTAATGTTACTCTGTTTAGAAACATAGTTATATTATCCTTCATTCTCATATTACTATATTAATGCGAGGTGTGTATATATGGTTGATTATTGTTGTTCCATAATTCACTAATGAGTGTTGTTCCATAAAGTATATTCCATCCAGTTTGCTTGAGGAGAAAAGAATGTTATATCAGAGTGTGAATCATTGGTTTTGACTCGCGAGATTTAGTTATTTTAATTGTTGTTCCATTTACTGCTGTTCCATTTCCTTTTTGATGTTCCATTTTACCTTCTGTCGTTCTATTTACTTGCCTTTTCTGTTTTGGTGTGAGAGAAGGTCTAAGGTTGTAGTGAGCCTCAGCAGACACTACCTAGCTCCCAGACCTATGGTCCATGCTCTAATTTCCTTTGTATCAGTTTCTAGAGGGATGGGTTATCGCTTCCATACCCTTGACTGATCAACTGTCTTGTGCGATTCTATCTTTTGGGATAATTTAGTTACAGTTTAGCATCTGTTTACTTTTGTATTTGTTTTTTTTTTCTCAGTAAACTGTCTAACTATTGTATTATATGTACAGAAAGGAAATTACAGGCATTTGTAGCATGACTATGACACTAACTTCCATGGCCACCCTTGGCGCCATGGGCGTATCGACTAAACTGAAGGCTCCCACGCAGGGGTAGCGACTGACATAGTTCCTGCAGCCTCTGGTAGACTGAACGAGGTTCAAAACAGTTCCACAAAGGATCAAAACAGGACTCAGACTATCCATTTGCATGCAATTAAACCAGCCCACGCAGGGGCGTCCTTCCACAACCGATTGGGCCTGAGTTAACCCAACAACCCGATACATAGCATAACCAAAAAGAACGGAGAATTTTGACAGACAACAGGAAAACAGACTGAATACGAATCCAAACCAGGTAACCAGTGTTCGACTTAAATCTGGACTGGAGCAGTGTGAGGGTGAACGCTTCTGGAGCCTGCGCAGGGTGGCTACTCGTCCGCAGGAGGCTTCTCCTCTTCAATCGTGCACTAGCCTTGACCTTCAGGGACCCCTTCCCACATGGTTGTCCATTTGGCGCGCTCCTCGTCTGTGGCGGTCGTTGTTCTGGAGATGGAAGGGTCTGCCATGGAGGCTTTCCCCGAGGTACCTTCCCCCCTTGGCAGAGGCGGCAAGGGGTTTGCTTGCACCGGGCCAGCATGGGGTGTGTCTTCTCCTCCTGGTGGCGCTTCTTCCCCTGCACCCTCCGGGACCTGGGTAAAGAGAACCGAGACGTGTGCCCTGATGCTATGTGGATCTCGTGAACTTCCGAGGGTAAAGACCACCGAGCCGAACGCAGGGAGAGCTGGTCCCTCCTCGCTAACTCCTCCGACCTCTGTGATTTGTCCTGCGTGTAGAGGCGTAACTCCCGCCCGACGGTAGCAGTAACAGCAGCAGCAGTGGTGTTTCTCCCGCTCTGCATCACCACGCCCACGACCCCTATTCGAACCTTGTCCCGAACCTCTTCTGCTGGGCTGCCTGTGACGCAGTCTGGCCATAGCCAAATTCTTCTCTTCTGTGCTGTCTTGGGGCTGGTCGCGCAGCTTTCTTGCAGCCTGAATTTGGCATTTGCTCCTCCCAAGCACCACCACCAACTTCGTTGCCTCTTCCAACGGAGTGGCTTGTCCTGCTTCTGAATTGCAGAGCTCAGAGTTCACCGCCCGAACCTCTGAGTCTGCCTTCCTTCCTTCCGAGGAACCTGCCAATTTCTTATGACTCGCCACCGAATCGAGATGACTACGGGACCAGAGGGCAGCCTGTGATGGCACGCACCTCTTCCCTCTGCGAATTCTCCCTTGCCAATTCTGCCACCAGATAATTGCAGGTTCCGAAAGCCTTGGCCGGATGCTACCTTCGGCCTCATATTTATCAGCGTGCCATTGAATCGAGTGCCACCTTCGTCCCTCCATCCCGTCATCCTGCGCGGCATTAATGCCCTGAGCTCGCAGCAGCCGAATTGAGTCGATGGCGGCTTCATTACTTACTTTTGTATTTGTTGAATGCTATACTACTAAGCATTACTCGGACGAATAGCCTCGGATTGAGTTACTCTTTACAATAACAAAATGTTCTCGGATTGATTTATTAATGTAGGATAATTAGAGGTGTGAGAGACCCTAGTTATAGCTCTACACCTACCATGGTATTGACCCATGGTAATGAGCGTGACAAAGAATTTTGATACCATCAAAGAATAGCATAACTATGGTTTTGGTCTGAGGTATTGATAAAGGATCTAAGTATATAAGAAGGAGAAGATCAAAGGGCTAAGTGTGTAAGTAATGAATATCTTATGAAGAGTTAGATCAAAAGAAAATATGCATGCTATGGGTTTCTGGTGCTTTGCTTGATCTGAACTAAGTATGCACCTTAGTGGTTGATTATGGATGAGATATAATGATGGATTAGGATCATAAGACCTGAAATGAATTATCATTATGTGGTCTGATAATGGACAGTCTAGGTCTGATTTCTAACGCATGTTTTATTTTGTAAATGTTATGATATGGGTATAACTAAAGTCTGGAATATCTGTGAAGTTTCAAGTTAGTATTTGCAGATCTATATGCTAGTTTTCCTTAGTGAAGGCACGTATACATGCTGGTTTGACACTTCGAAGTAACATATACATTATGAGATATGGTGTTTGAAGTTGTAGTTGGTTCTAGTTGTTGATGCAGAGTTTTGGGTTCAGATCTGTGTTCTGGTGACAATGATTTGATTGTTCAAATTGATTGATTTTGATTTGCTTCAGTGTTGATGGGTTTTCAATGATTGGTTGTATTGCAGTGGTGATTGATTTTGAGCTTCAATGTTACTAATGGGTCCAGTATGAAAATTGGATGAAACGTGGCCTTCATATTGTGTTGTTGTGTACCAAGAGTATCCAGTTTGAAAATTTATCAAACGTGGTCCCTGGAGGAAGAGAGAAGGTTATAGCCTTTTGTAGGTTGGTCCCTATGTACTGGTAAACATACCGGCCAGTACAAGAGCTAGGGGGTTGGAGCTCCCTTCCAGTAGCAGCTGGAGAACGAGCGAAGGTTGGAACCTTCTATAGGGCGATGCCTAAGTACTAGTAAACATATCAGCTAGTACAAAAACTAGGGGGTTGTAGCTCCCTTCCAGTAGTAGCTGGAGAACAAGAGAAAGTTGTAGCCTTCTGCAGGTGGGTGCTTACGTGCTGGTATGAGTCTGCACCAATGTAATATTGTAAACAATTTTTCTTATATTAAAAGAAGACAGAGACGACATTAGTAGGTGTTTTTTCTCTCGCATTGGGTTTCCACCTTAAATCTTGGTGTTCAAGTGTGTTGCTTATGTGTGATGGTTTATTATGTTATTACTACACATGGTTACTGTTTAATGTTTAATAAAGTACTGATGCACTGATTAAAGATCAACATATGATGAATTAACTAAATCATAAGTTCACTAGATATACGTTGGTTACCTTAAGAACAGTTGTGTGCACATGTGAGTTCCCTTCACTGAAGTAGCATATACAAATCTGATTATGAAATGGAAAAAAGTTATTGATTTGTAAACACTGATTCACCCCCCCCTAGTATTATTCCCAACACATAAAGATTAAGGCAAAACCCCACAATCCTTTTTCTATAAGTGGCTAATTGTTCCCTGATTTCCAAGGTACTCGGGAACAACTTGAACTCACGTCTCAATTCAACAACCACTCATGGTTCTTCCCTGATCCACAATGTTGTTTTTTCTTCATTAGTCTCAACCGGTTTCATGGCCAAATGTCATTCAATTTGATTCCTCATAAAATAAATGAAGGCTCGCAACTGCAAATCCCCCATATAAGAGAAAACACTTGTCACCATCTTTGTACTGACATATTCACACATCATATTATGCAAAAACAACTCACAAAGTAAGCTTTGTTCATCAAAATCACAAGCATGAAAAATTTCAAGAAAAGTGTGGGTAGAATAACCCAAATAAGGTATGTTTTCAAAAATTGATTTTTATTGACACAAGTAGTATCGTTCCCATAGGAACACTGGACATGATGGGGAAGGCCTCCTGTAGCCTAACAGGTTCAAAAGCTTCATCTTGTCATTTGTTAGGTCGATAATTTTCCGTTGTAACAGTTGTTGTTGTTCGTCTTTCTTCTTCATAGCTTCTTTATTCCTCTGCTCTTCCCATTCTCTCACCCATTCTTCCTTTAACCATTTCTCCTAGAGTGAATTCATCATTTTCTGATGTGCCTTGAGCGAGATTATTGCCTCTTGCAGAGAGAGTGCCTGTTGCTTCCATTTTATAATTCTGGTATCAAAAAAATTCTTTCAAAACACCATCCTTCATCAAGACCTGGTGTTCTCTCACATGCACTAACAATTGAAGGTGTAATAGCCTCCTAAGGGTGAAACTATTCCATTTCGGTTACTGGTTCTTATGTAATAGCAGCGTCATCAATGGGTTCTTATGTAATAACTTCTTTTTCTCATTGGTTAGATTCCACTTCTACTCTTCATTCTTTTGTAACAGTAGTGCCATCCACAAGTTCTGGTGTATCATTTTCCCCTTGGTTAGCTTATGTTTCCATTGTTGGTTCTTGTGTAACAGCAGTGTCAACCACAGGTTCGTGTATATCAACTTCTTCTTTTTCCCCTAGTTAGCTTATGCTTCCATTGTTGGTTCTTGTATAACAATAGTGTCATCCAAGGGTTCCTATGTATCAACTACCAAATTATTCTCTGTGGAATGCTCTGTTTCAGTTGCTGGTTCTTGTGTAACAACAACATCTTCAACATATTTTTGTGCTTCAACTTACCAGGACTTAGTTTGTGTTTCCCTCGAAAAGGTGTCCACTGCACAAACTCTATACCCTGCTGCCACTAGCTCCTTAGCATAGGCCGTGCACACAGAACCTGAAACATTTTCCTCCCTAGCCCTATTTACAACCTCAGCCAAAGTATCTAACCCTGAGACCGTTGCTTCTACCTTATCCTCTACTAACTTCTTTCTTAACTTTTCATTTTCTCTTTCTAAACTTTCAATTTTAAGCAGCAAGGATTAGGTCTTGTTCTTACCTGGTGAGGGAGGTTCCTCTGGCTGAGCCTGCTCTTCATCTTCCTGCCTCGCTACCTCCTTGTTCTTCTTAGACATGGATGGGGACTTTGGGTGCCCACTAACCCTTACTCTCTGCTTCGGTCCCTTATCATCTATTGGCTTGTCAACTGGTCTCTTTCCAACCCTTGCTTTTGAGGGTTAGGGCTGCTTCTTGGTTTCCATCGGAGCTTCCTCAAAAGTCTCAGCTCACTTCCTGTAGGTAGTTCTAGCCTTCTTTCTCATGAAGTCATCCCAACTCTTACCCTGGTGACTTAGGGCATCTAACAAAATTAGTTTGATGAGGTTGTGGTTTGTGATGCAGCTCTCTTGGTGTGCAACTGTCTTCACAGCCACAACCATATGCCTAATATTCTCCAGCAAAAAGTACAGGAGGTTTATCATCTGTTGATGTCAGAGGTTATTTAAAAATAGGAAGTGGTAATTGAATACAATTGTTTCCCTTACCTCACATGTGATATACTTAATTAGGTAAATGGCGACATCTTCCCATGGATGGGGAAGCGACAGCTATCAATTCCTCTTCCTTTATTCACTAGTCGTTCTTCCCCTTGGAGAAAATCCTCCTTCAAAGAGGGGTCAATGATTTTTCTGTTAAACCACCTTTTTCCCTCTATTGGAAATGTTGTCATATGAGAAATTACCTCCTTTGTAACTTCCAGCTGCAATCCCTTGACCTCCATTTGATTCCTCTTCAAATTCTTAGCGACTTCCATAGCAATTTCTCCGTATGATCCCTCCAGCCTTTGGAAAAACTCAAACCAGCCTGCATCTTTGAAAATTTGGCATGCTTCGGGGCAGTTTTCCAATGCCTCTATTGATCTTGGTTCATGTCTAATTGCCGCCCCACTCATTGCTACATTGTTTCAACATTGTTCTCCTCTCTTCTCCTCTTTGAAAAATTCCAAAGTGGTTGGCACAATGCTTAGTTGTTCTAGCTCTGCAAACTGTTCTCCTCCACTTTTGTCTAACAGTTCTAAATGAGGATGCAACGCTTCAACAGTGGGTAATGGTAGGGTGACACAGTGAGGTTAAAGACAGGGAATTCAAATTAGGGTTCGTATTATGCAATATCATTTCCTTATTAATGCTAAGTTATGGAAGATCTAGTCTGAGGTGCAATTCCCTTTTCGACATGATCGATCATTAAATGATAATGATTATGAGATCATCATACTTTTGTTTCGATTTAAATGCTCATAGGTCATGCACAGGTCATGTCATGATGTAATTCGTCCTCCCCCCAGCTTAAGTGTGATGATCGTCCTCGGCTGTCAAAAGGATATCACATTAAATTGCTATAATTACTAAATAAAATAGGATAGCGATATTACCGTTTCATGAGGTACCTGGTGTGACGTGGAGAGAAGACATGTGATGAGGTGCACGAAATTAATTTCGGCAGTCATGGTAATTGCTCCTGAGTCATGGTGATGCATGTTGTGTATCACAATAGATAATTTACTTGGATCATTTCTAGAAGTTGTTGGTTGTTACAGCTGTAACGACCAAGATGACTATCATGTATTATTGGTTTCTACAAAAGATAAAAACTAAAAATAAAAACAATTGTGTAACAACATTATTGTAAGATATGCCTGAAATAACAAATGTTGTTTCAAAGTGTGTAACAGCTGCCACAGAGTGGTTTTCAACTGTTATAGAGATTGTCTATCTGTGCCCAAAAGAGGATTTCACAACCAAATATTTTCATTATTTTTTAATTTTTTTTAGCAGGTGTAATAGCCGCCAACAGAGGTTGGTTTCCAGCTGTTACACTTATTGAAAAATTAGAATTTTGGTAGCACAGGGGGGTTCTCCCCTGCCCCTGTAATCTGAAGGTCTGAATTCGTGACAATGTTAACAAATGAATCCCTTGAAGTAGGTTTGTGATATAACTGAAGGTGGTGCCCATTTGCAAGCAATGATGTCCTCACACTGTTAATGGTAACCAAATTCACAGTCCCATTGTCAAATATTGCATCTACCTCATAGGGACCTAGCCATCTGGTGCGAAGCTTACCTTTGAAGTCCTTGAATCTCGAATCATATAAGAGAGCCCAATCTCCTTTCTGAAATTTCTTCTTTTTGATAAACCTGTCATGCCACTTAGCTCTTTGTTGCTGGATAATGTCTATTTGTTGGATAACAACCAACCATTTCTCCTCCATTTCATTGAGTTGGTTCAACCTTCGCTTTTGTGTTGTAGCCAGATCCAGATTTACCTGCAATGTTATTCTCAATGTCTTGATTTCAAACTCGATAGGGAATAAGGGATTTTTAACATACACAAGTTCATATGGTGAGAATCTCGTAGTATTTCTCCATGTGGTTCTATATGCCCACAACACTTCTGGAAGTTTATCAACCCAATTTCGTCTATGACTAGCCATAGTCTTGGTAAGAATCCCCTCAATGACCTTGCTGGTGCTTTCCACTTGGCCATTTTCTTGTCGGTGATAAGGTGTTGTGATTCTATAATGGATTTTATATTTTTCAACCAACTTTTGGATCATATGAAATGTAAATTGGGGCCCTCCATCTATTACTATCTCCCTAGGTAGCCCAAAATGGACGGAGATGTCTTCAAATAGGAAGTTTGAAATAGCCTGCTCCATGGCTCTAGTTAGTGTTTTTTCTTCAACCCATTTTTTGACATAGACGGTGCAAACCAAGATGTAGGACCTTTGTTTAGATGAAGGATTAATTTCTCCCACAAAATCCAAGGCCCATTTCTCAAATGGTTCTAATACTATTTGAGGCTGTAACGACATCTCATCTTATTGCAGTGGTTGGCCATCCTTTGGCAGCTATCACACCCTTTCACGAACTTATTAGCATCCTGAAATATTGTTGGCCAATAATATTCTATCGAAAATACTTTGTATCTTGTCTGCTTATCTACGAAGTGCCCTCCACAAGGTTCCTCATGACAAGCCTTAAGGATGTCAAAGATCTCATCTTCCCTAACACATCGTCTGATATGAAAATATGGTCCAGTGTGATAGAGATTCCCATCTATCCAGGTATAAGTAGCACTCTGTTGTATGATTTTTCTCTTTTCCTTGGAGGATAGGTATTGTGGAAACTTCCCTGCAGCAAGATAATTGGCTATATCTACATACCATGGTCAGTAAGTAGAAATAGAAAAGAGATACTCATCAAGGAAAGAATCCTTAGTAGGAATGCAATTGTCATCAATAGTTAACCTAAATAGAAAATCAGCTACTACATTATCTTTTCTAGGTTTATTTACAATTGTGATATCAAATTCTTGTAACAACAATAACCAACGTGTAATTCTACCATTGTTAATTGGCTTATTCATTAAAAAACGAATGGCAGAGTGGTCAGTGTGTACAAATACTTGATACCTAGTAATATAATGTTGAAACTTGTTGATGGCATGCACTATTGCTAGGAATTCCTTCTCGGTCACTGTGTAATTGAGCTTAGCTGGAGTCAAATTCTTGCTTATGTAATTGATATTGTAAGGTTTCTTATCCTTAAGCTGACCCAAAACAACACCTACAACAATATCAAATGCATCTGTAGATATGTGAAATGATAGTTCCCAATTAGGTCCACGTAAAATTGGAGCTGTTGATACACAACATTTCAACTTCAAAAAGGCATGCTCACACTTTCCTGTCCATAAAAATCCACATCTTTCATAAGTAAGGAGAACAATGGTGATGCAATTTTTGAAAAATCTCTGTAAACCTTCTGTAATACCCTGCATGTCCCAAGAAACTACGTACCTCTTTTTGCGTCTTGGGAGTTGGAATTTTCATAATTACCTCTATTTTAGCAGGGTATACCTTGATCCCATCAGCAGAAATGTAGCGTCCCAGCACAATCCCTTCAGTCATCATCATGTGACATTTTTCGGTGCTCAAAGCAACATTAGTTTGTATACAACGTTCCAACACTTTTTCTAAATTAGCTAATGTTGTTTCAAAAGCATCACCATAAGGTTTAAAATCGTCCATGAAGATTTCAAGGTAGTCATTCAAAAAAATAAAAATAAAAATAAATAAATAAGATAAGATAAGATAAATAAATAAGTAAAATAAAAAATAAAAAAATAAAATAAAATAAAAATAAAAAATAAAAAATTCCTAATATTGCCCTCTGAAAAGTTGCTACCACATTGTAGAGTCCAAAGGGAAGTACTCTGTATGTGAAAGTTCCCCAAGGGCAAGTAAAAGTTGTCTTATCTTGATCCTCTGGGGCAATCTGTATCTGGTTGTAGCCACTAAACCCATCTAAAATGAAAAAAACTTTTTCCTAGAAAGGGTGTCAAGGACTTGATCTATAAATGGTAGAGGAAAATAGTCCTTTTGGGTGGCTTTATTGAGTTCTCTATAATCCACACAAACTCTCCACTTGTCATTCTTGTTAGGGACAATGACAAGCGAAGACACCCACTGACTGTCAAATAGCAGATATATAAAGTGAGCACTTAGGAGTTTTTGTAACTCTTCACTACCTCCTTCAATGCACGGTTCATGTGGCACTGTGGTTGTCTAATTGGTTTGCAACCATCTTTCAAATAAATGTGGTGAGTGCACAGGTTGGGATGAATCCCTTTCATATCGGTTTAGTCCCATGCAAATTATTTTTATATTTCTGTAACAACATCTTATTTTGCTCAGTGGTTAGGTTGGGATTAATATTCAAATACTTCCCTAGTTCTATTTCAACTGGGTTGCTGTCAATATGCGGAGTGGTTCTCATTTGTTCAAAGTTTATATCTTCTACGTCCTCTTCCTCCTTTGAATTTTCAATAGAAGCGACAAAAAGTTAGTTACTAAGAAATCCATTAATGATATCATCTTCTCTCTCATCCTTGAAATACTGGGCTTTTCCAAGAGTGAGGAGCGGTAGGGAAAGATTTGATTCGGGTTCAAATTCATCCCACCAGGGATTGTTCAAATCCATATTTGGTTTTGAGGGGTAAAGGTTAAGGTTCTTTGTAGCATGGCCATCTGAAATAATCATAGATCTAGATCTACACCCTATAAATGCATATGCAGTGGCCAGACAGGGTCTCCCTAGAATCAAAGGATGTCTCCCCAAGTTGGATTTGGTTTGTAAGATAAGAAAGTCAACCCGATAGCTCCAAGAATCTACTGTGATTACTACATCTTCTAATACCCCCTCGGGTTTAACACAGGACCTATCTGCTAATTCAAGTACAATAGGCATATGTCTAAGTCCATGTAGCCCCAGGGTGGTAAAGAGGTCCTTTGTCATTACATCAATGGCTGCCCCAATATCAATCAATGTATTAGTTATGGGTTGGCCATCAATATAAAAAGTAACCGTAGGGTTTCTTGGATCATTATACTTGGTTAAAAGAGGTTGAGCAGTCATTAATTCAGAGAATTTCCCCATTACGTGTATGGTAGCAGGGTCCTTAGGCCTCCTTCCGGTTTTCTTAATGCATAGGTCTCGTACTATTTTGGCATAAATAGGTACTTCTTTAAGAGATTGCAGTAGACGAATTCATAGATGCAATTTTGCAACTCCCTAAGGAAATCGGATTTGGGTTGTGAGGTCATTCCAGTCTCAGATAATCTATGAGGATACAGAGGATTCAAGTCATAACAATCGAATCGGTTGCTACAGCTGTATCAACCTTACTCGAGTTGGTTGTTACAGGAGTAACTATTCTTCTCGAGTTGGTTGTTACATGCATAACAATGCACTCTGCATCAGTTGTTACAGGTGTAACAACTGCCTCAAGATCTGTTGTACCTTCTTTGGAAGGCTCACATTCCTCCTCGGTGATGACATGGGAGTGTTTTGGTTTAATCACCTTACCTGACCATAGTTGAGTTTCATTAAGTCCGACGTGAGTGATAAGGTAAGTCTGGAAGGTAGTCAGAGCCTCTATGCTTTGGGTTGCTTTATTATTCAAGTTAGGCTTAGGTTCCACAAGTAATTGGGATTGCACAAGTGATGTAGGAACAAGAGTTTGGAAAGGGGGCAATTGTAGCTGCTACTGCATTGGTAATCCAGATGGAACTATCCTTTGGGCATTCCCCCTCAAGTTCTGATTCCAAGGATATGATTGAGGCATAGGATATTGAATAGATGGAGAGGGGGGGCACTGGTTCCAAGCCGAAGGAAATTGTGTTGGAGAAGGAGTGGAGTATTTCCATGGATATTGTTGAGTGTTATATGCATTATTCCACGAATTAAAAGAAGAAAAACCTTGGGACATACCTGGAGGTCGTGGTTGCCATGGCCTCCAGGGCGCGATGAAATAAGTAGACTAAACTTCTTCACTCGATTCTCTAAGTACTGCTATCAGTCTGGGAAGCTCCAAACATTGACCTGTAGAATGTTCCAACTCACAAATATTGCCTAAGATGATGTTGCTCATTTCATACTCCCTCAAGAGATGTTTCTTTCTGCAATTCAGACAGAACACAACTAGAGGTGTATCATCTTCTCCTTGTGCCTTCTTGATCTGTAATGTCGTTATCTAGGCAGATAGAGTACTGAGGATGTCGGTTTTGAAATTTTCATATAAATTCTTGATCTCTGCTCTGGTTAATCCTCCACTTGCAGATTTTTGTGTTCAGGCAGAGGCATCACAGATTTTTCTTCTCCCCTTCGACTATCCTCTAGAGCATCTCAGACAGATCTTTATGATTTCAGCGAATGGTTCGTGAGATATGTCCCCTTTTCCTAATAGATTTAGGGTATCAAGGTAGTCATCCCTCATTCCTCTTATGAATATGGTCTTCAAGATCTCGTGATCTAAATCACTGTGTTTAAACCTCTGCAAATTGTAATGAAACTGCTCCACATAGTCCTCTCTACTCTCATCCTCCTTCTGTGTCTTCCTGAATACTTCCTCTCTTAAGTCCCTAGTTCTGCAATAGTCTTGATGCTTTGATAAAAATTTATCATTCATGTTGCTCCATGTTCGAATAGAAGTAGAGCCTGACCCCATGAACCATCTTAGGGCTGCTCCTTTTAGAGTAGCAGGAAATAATTTTAATTTCTGAGCATCTGAAACATAGTCATAACTCCTGCACAAGACATCAAATTCAAATAAAAAGGTGTCAAGATCTTCTACAGTCATTCCTTGAAAAGATGGTAAAGATGATAAATGAAGATTTTCATGGGAGCCTCGCCTCTGATATCCTCAGTTGGGAACTCAAAGGTGGTGACAGTAGCATCTGTTTTAGTGTTGTTGTTATTGTTGTCCCCCATTGTTAACCCTTCTAATCCTTGTTGTAACAGGTGTTCTTCAAATTGTTCTTGTGATTCTCTTGCAGGTGAAAATGGTAGCTTAGGTTGCTTTAGGGCTATATGTTTCACTGCATTGCCTGAATCTGGATATTGATAAATCAATAAGTGCTCTCATGTTTTAGGCTTCTGATGTTCCCCTTCAGTTTCCCCTTGTCCCTCAATCCTAAGGTTCTAGTTACTAGCTCCCCCTTGCTGCTCCTGAATTGGATGCTTAGTCTTGGGAGTGTTTTCACTAACATTAGAATGGTGTGGCCCCGAGATAGAGGAATAATAGGCTTTTGTTCTTGTTATGGGAGTAACAACTTTTTGTGGCCCTGTTTTCCTTGCATTATTTTGAGAATTTGATTTTTCTTTTTCTGCCCTTGAGATCAGTTCATGGATAAATGTTTTCCTTCCCAAATCTACACTCTTCTTTTCCTTTTTACGACTCTTTTTTCCTGTGACTAATTAGACTGGGGGCTGTTTTTGGTATTTCTATAATTCCTACAATTACACACATGGACACCATGTGTATTAATTCACACCCTAAGTGTCTCAGTTTTCGATAGTGGTGAGCCCGCCCAGGTATGTTAGAGTGATGCACATGTTCTTACCTCTCGTCTTACCGCCCAACAACTGAAGAGCTAAAGACATGTTTTAAGAAAACACCAAAATGCCACACCCTAAGTGCCCTAGTGATCACAACGGTGAGCTCGCCCAGGTATGTTAGAGCGATGCACAGGTTCTTACCTCTCGTCTTACCGCCCAACAACTATGGACTAGGAACACTTTATCATCAAACAAACAACTTGGTTGACTGTATCATCAACTACCATCCTCGGCAACAACGCCAAAATGTAGTGGTGTTTTAATCAATCCTAATTGACCAAGTCTGCAACCATTTAATTCTCAACCCAGGGTAGGTCTGTTATTTCAATGGAGTTTTCACTATCTGTGTCGATACATTACAACCAAGAGTGAAAATAAAAAATGTAGAACTTTTTCACCATAGATTAAACTGATTATGCAATGTACTAAAGCAAAATACTTAATCTACTTCTACAATCAAACTTGCAGAAGCTTAATCGATTTTGAGCAAGATTAAATAAAACACATATAACAAATGAAGAAGAAATCAATCACACATGAACACAGAAGAATACTCTGGGGAAAGCCTCAGCTAAAAACCCCGCTATCTGTATTATCATACAAGTGGAAATATCTCAGGATTACACAAAGCTTTAGCTCACAAGATATCCAACTCTCGGTACAATCCCTCACTGCTGCTCATAGACAGAATAAACAACACATATGCCTTCCTTCAGTCCTCCAAGCCTCCTATTTCCTTACGCAATTTCTCCTGGGTCCTTAAGCTGCCACCTATGTGTAATTCCCTCACACACTGCTCACTAACCTCAAAAATAATTGCGCAATCCTCAAGGAAAGAATTCCTTCTGCATGCAAGAGATATCCTCATGAGAATATTCCTGCAACTAATAGTACACTATCCCATCCTTTGATCTCAACTAGGTCTCTGTCTGAACTGACATGCATGGGTCATTTATGAGAGAATATTCAGTTATCTGAAGTACACTAGTTGCATACATGCATACATTGACTAACTGAACTCACAATCAGTTCTACAAACTATTGGAACTAATCCAACTAGATTTAACTTAGTTAACTGAGCTAACTAATTACAACTCAAAGTAAAACTCATCTTGATCTCCTTAATTAAGGGATAACTTCCTCAATCAAAGGGATAATTGTTGCATGTCTTCACATAGACTTCATGTTTGATTTTCTCTAACTAATTAACTCAAGATGAATTAATTAATTATTTTACAAATAGCTGTTGAGCTTAAATTCGAATTTTAATTTAGGGACTAATTAAAATTGGAATGTATCCCGAAATGCTATTTATAGCAATGTTATTTTTAGCATTTCTATATATAGCATTTCTTGTTGCTATTTTCAACAGAAAACAATAAATAATGTCGTTGAATCAATTGCAGAAACTAAATGATTCATGCAAAAGTTAAAATACTCAACATAAATGGAATCACACTTCACAATTACTAGAGCAAAGGCGTGCCACACACTGTACTGATAACTACACCAGATGGTCAACTGCCATCCCCGGCAACGACGCCAAAATGTAGTGTTGTTTTAATCAATCCTAATTGACCAAGACTGAAACCATTTAATTTTCAACCTAGGGTAGGTCTGTTATTTCAATGGAGTTTGCACTATCTGTGCCGATACACTACAACCAATAATGAAAATAGAAAACAATAAAGAATTTTGCTGAATCAATTGCAGAAACTAAATCATTCATGTAGAAATTAAAAAACTCTACAGAAATGGAATCACACTTCATAATTACCAGAGCAAAGGCACGCCACACACTATACTGATAACTATATCAGATGGTCAACTACCATACTGCTAATCAAATATGTGTAACAACATAACATAATTCAGGAAGTGAAGCAGATATATTCTACAAATTATATGCTGATAGTAAATAACCATACAAATAATAAAAGAGAGAAACTACTCTACCGCTACAATCCCTGCTAAAGAGGAGGGCCCTTCCTCCCTAGCAGGGGCACAAGAACGAACACGAGATTAGTTAAGGAGTCAACTTGGAAACAACAGCAACATCATTGTAGTGTCTTTAATATTAAGAACAATTAAAAGTTACAAGATCAAAATAACAATACTCTCTATGCCGTCCCCTATGCCTGGCGGATTTAAGTTTCTCTTATAGTCATTACATACCCAAACTTAGGAATAGATCAGTCATGAGAATCTCACAATTCTCATGCTGATCATAAAATAGAATTTGTTATAACTAGTTCCTAAATACGAAATGCTATTCACATACATCGGTTAAAATCATAACAGCCTGGGTCTGTCACTTTCTAAATAAACAATTCATAACTTCCAATAGTTGTTGCATGGAATAATACCCACAACTTTGCCAGCTCCGACGTAAGAACACCCTGCAATCAAGTAACGGTTTGGGATGTAACAACGATCACTGGATAACAACAACCTGTAATGACACCCGAGGTGTAAAGATAGTAATCTGTAACAACAATGCGGTGTAACAACAATGCCTATAACAACATCGTGGTGTAACAACAAGATCTGCAATAGCACACAATGTAACAACGATCTGTTTCATCCTACTCGTAGATCGATCAGTGTGGTTGTTCACTCCATAACCTCGTTCTTGCGAGCAACACCTAAAAAAGAGGAGAGGATCTAAAAGAATTTTCCAATGCTTACCCCAGTTAGCCATAAAAAGGAATGTCACATCATTATATCTAGCAAAAACAACAAAATAAGATGACGGCAAAATAAGTTGTTCACAATAAGAAAAAAGGCGGTTAACATGTAAATTTTTGTTGGTCTGGAGGGAAAAAGGATCAAAACTGGGTAAAGAAAGTATAGGAAATAGGTACAAAAACTACACCCAACAATGGCTATGCGAGGATATAGGGGCATCTTTTTTTATGTGATTCAACCCTTTTGATTTTGTAGAAAATTTCATCTTCAACAAAATTTATAAACAAAAAATGGCAAAAGGATGGCTGTAATAAAAAACCCAAGGATTGAGGAATCTTTTTAAAGATTAAGTGTAGCTAAAAGTCGATTCAAACAAAGTATGATAAAGGGTGTGCGCAATAGTCAGGTCAGTAACCAAAGGTTTGATACCAAAAGAAATAAAGAAAGCTCATTTCCTGAAAAATGACATGTACAAGTTGGTTCATTAGTTGAATATCTAAATAAACGGGAAAACAAAAAAGAATCATATGAATCAAAATATTATATTGAATAAAAGAGGAGAAGTGATGATTATGATGATGAATTGACTGGAAATTTATAAGCCTCAAGATGACCTTTCACGTAAAGGTATGTTTTTATGTGATGCATCTTTTAGTTATATTAATCTCATGTTTTTTTTTTTTTTTTTTTTTTTTTTAATAAATAGTGGGAAACCTATCATAACTCAATTGTCAAACTATAAGTGGGGAAAACCATCACTGGTTGCTATCTGCGAATGCAAACTGACTCATCACTATTACACAGAGAAAACCATACCACTTGAAATTACCCACTGGTGGTTTGTATGGGGGCAGAGTTTCACTCTTACCAAATGCCTTTGGGTCTTGGGTTGTTAGTGTATTTCCTTACATCTAAGGAAAACGAACTCTTAGCCAAGCAAAAGCAATTTTAGGACATACTCCAAGCCCAATATTAATTTCAAGTTCTATAGTTCAGATATTTATTTATAAATAATATTTATTTGAATATAGATAATAATTTATTATTTAACCTGTTATTGGACTAAGCTTGACTTAAATTTGGATCTATAAGATAATATACTTATGCTTTCTAGAATGATATAATTCTCACTCAATGTAGAAAATGGTATATTAGAGCACAACTTTTATTGTAGGACTTGGCAACATAAATGCTATAATTTCTTAATTCAGGCTTCTATGATCCATATTAAATTAAGAAAAAAACTTTCGATAGAAATCACATCTTATAATTTTTTCCAACGCATTTCAAACCATCCAGTTTGGTTCATCGTCAGGACAAGAGGAAGAGGCAGATCTAGGCAAAACCTTTTTGCCTAGATCTGTCTCTTCGTCTTGTCCTGAGATGAACCACACTGGATAGTTCAAAACGCGTCGACAAAAATTATAAAATGTGAATTCTACCAAAATTTGTTTCTTAACATAAAAGCTATTTACAAAAATCCCATAAAAAAACCTAACTCAATGAAAAAAAATAAAATGAAATAAACCTAGAGAAAGATAATCATTAAAATAACTCCAAAATAACATGTTTACTAATAATAATAATAAAAAAAATGACACATCAACTAACATCATTGAACTTAATTTTGTGATAATAACCAAATGGGTAAAACAATAGGTGGGTAGAACAATAGGTGTGAATTAGATCAAGCATAACCATGTAAGAAAGCTAAGAACATAACATTAATAAAGTTGACTAATTGAGGAGAGGATCAACAAAGGGTTCATGGGTGATAGTGCATCAACATCGTTTACAATGATAAAGTATTTAGTGACATGGGATCCTACTAATAAAACCAGAACCCAATCAACATGAGTGCCTATTAACACTAACTACCTCAACTCATGTTAACATTAAAGACCACCACTTTGATGACAATGTCGTCCATTGTATTATTGATAACCACATAGGCCTATTAACAACAATTAGGATCAATGACATGTGGAATTGAACACTATAGTTTCTTTTTTTTGCTAAAGCAAGAGTCGTACCTTCATTGTCATTAAATTAGAAAATAATTTACATAGATTACAACCATCCAAGTGGATCCATGGGCTAGGTAAAATCAAGAGAGCCTCGGCAATGAGAGCACCAAGGCCTCCTTGGATACTGACAATCTCGAGCAACATGACCTTCTTGATCACAATTATAGCACTAAACTGGACCTCTACCTCCAGTTCTTCCTCAAGGAAGCAAATCTAGGAGATCAAAGAGCATTGGCTCAAGAGGAGTTTCTTTAGTAAGCAGTAGTAACCAATAATTCTCAGCCCCAGAAAGAAAGATTATTGAGTAAATGATAGAAATGCAAGAATAAGAATGAGTTTGTTTTTAATCACATGTAAAATAATGAATAAAAAATGGTTACTTTTAATCCTGTGAATGCATTTCCACATATGTGTGACTTCCGTATATGCACACTTCCAATGAATAGGGTGCGTATTGGACTTGATGTGCCGAAGGAAATGGAATAGGAAGTGGTTGCTATTAGGAAGAAATCAAAAATAGCCCAGGACAGACAGAAGAGCTAGTTATCATGCTTGTTATAATTTTTTCACGGGTTCCATCTATAGCATTTAGAGCTGGAGCTAAAGTTCACAAGCAAGGAGAAGAGGAGAACTTGCATTGGATTCAAGGTAAGCACAAGTATTTTGTTTTAGTTGTTTCTAGATCAAACCACTAGATTTAAGGAGTTCACTTCTATCCGCAGAAGAGCATTTTCCATCAGACAACTTAGTGGCTCCACTAGGGAATGAGATATTCCTATAATGATTTCCTTTTCCTAGTCATTTTAGACCTTTGAAAGTGACTCAATTTGACTTGTTTAGACAATAATCAACTTTAGGAAAGCAAAATTTTGAGCTTGAAAGGGTTTTTGTTTCGTCTTTTGAACAAAATTAGACTAGAGATTACGAAAAAAGCCTCTAAGGAAATGAAAAAGAACAGCAGGATAACAAAACATTAGTCACTGCCTCCACTTTGCGCTAATCCTATAACCCTGGCTAGGGTTTCCTAAAAAATTGTGAATGGAAATTTCTAAGAAAACAACCAAGACATTCATGTTTTGAGGGAAAAAATGGGCATATTTTAAAAACCCATTTTTATCCCAAGTAGCCTTTCTTGTCTACGTTCCAACACAATTTGAATCACTCAATTTGGATTTGAAACGAAAAAGTTATGACCAAAACATTGATAGGGTGTCTAGTAGGCAGCTTAGAGACAAAGTTGGGATAGTCAATTTTTGGAGCCCTAAATGACTAGATTTTTCAAACCTATTTCTATGGTATATTCCTGGTTCATGTTGTAGTTCCATTGTGGACATGTTTTCTTTGAATGATATTCCTGGTGGAAAGAGCAATATCTATGCACTCCCATACTTTCAATATTCAACACAACATTCAAACTCTAGGCATATTTAGCTAGATGATTGTTATTATTCCTTAAGAATGTCGATTCTGCGCATCGTCACTTTCACAAGTGTCGTTTTTATGTTCACAATTGTCAATTTTGCTTCCTTTCACTTTGATAAGTGTAGTTTTCATGTTATCTTCACTCTGGCATGTGTCGTTTTCAAGGTCATTCATATTTTGCAAGTGTTGTCTTCATGTTTTCGTCCTGCCCAGTGCAAGTTGTAAAGGCATTAGCCCTCTTGCTAGAGGCAATGCTTGATGACAATGGATTGTTGGATTATGTCAAGACAAACATTCCAAAACGAGGATCAACTGATGCCTAGAACCTAACCCAATGGAAGAAAGATGTAGCCAAGGCGAGGAGAATAATATTGGAGGAAGTGCGAGACCACATTGTCTCAAATCTCCATGGGAAAGAAACTCCTTTCACAATGTGGAAGGCACTAACAAAGCTATTTGATAATAATACACACACACACATTATCATTTTCATATTTGAATTTGAGCTATATATATTCTTTATGCTTTGCTATTCCAAACCATTTACATCTGGTTGATTGGACATAAGTAAATGGGAATAATGTTAAATGTTTTTCCATCTAAGAAAGGATAACATGGGCTCATTTAACTATCATTAACGTGCATTTTGAGATTTGATTATTGGTTTATAAGTTGTTCTACAATGGGTTGAAACTTACCTTTTTTTGTTGGTATATTTTCTCTTTGAATTTTTAAAAGTTTTAGGGTTTATCAGGATTTAAATCACCAAGGTGGAAGACGGATCCTTATTTATTGAGAGCAATAGTTTTTAGCCATTTTTTTTTAACTAAATAAATAATTTTGTAAAAATAATATGATAATATTTTCATAAAATTAAATTTATTAAAAAAAAACTTTTCATTAAAATAACCCAATAGCTTGTATAAAAAACATTTCATCACGAACATTTGCATATGCCCTGGAATCTAGCCTGGAAACAAACTGGCGATTTAAAAAAATTATTTGTAGAGTGTTCACTAGATCCCCAGGGAAAGAAAATGCTACTACAAAACTTGAATGTGCATTTGAATGAACCAAGACATTCTTGACTAACTTCATTGACATCCATGCTCAACCGTTATTATAAGGCCAAACTGAATGGTTAAACTTGGAGTGTGTGTATTGTTTTTCATCCATCTTGATGCTTTCAAAGTGGAAAAAGTGGAGAAATTAGCTCACAAGACCATTTTTACGGCATGACCCATTTTGGAAAATTTGGGTCTTAAACCCTCTGGGAGCATTTTGAGGTGACATCAACGATGTTTTTAAGGGGTAACACTTTGTTGCTTTACTATAACACCTTTTTTTCCTATTCTACACACAGAGACCTTTCCAATGGTGTAAGAATTGTATCATGCGCTAGATTTGTTTCTAGCACAAACACAAGCATTGCAAGGTAAATCAAATGTAGCATGTGTTAGTTTTATTTTTAGCACCAAAAGAAACATTGCAAAGTAAAATAATTCTAGCACACACTACATTTGTTTGTAGCACAATCACAAGCGTTGCACGTTAAAACAAATTTAGCACACACTTGATTTGTTTTACATATAGACAAAACATTGCAGGGTAAAACAAATGTAACACATGCCAAATTTGTTTCTAGCACAAATGCAAACATTACAAGGTGAAACAAATCTGTTAGATTTGTTTTTTTGCTTTGACAAAAAAATTATGTCACTTATCCATAGTTTAACATTAGGAATTCAATTTATTTATTTATAATTATTATTTAATTTATTTATCTTTGAAAGTGATTGGTTGAGGCCTATTATGGGTCGTTTAATAACTTCCCATTTCTAAAATTAATTAATTTTTTGTTTTTTAGTTTTATTTCCTTTTTCATTCAATTATTTTTTATCTTTCTATTATTTCATTTCTTGATTTTTAATTTTTTTCTCCAAATTTTCAATTTAAGGTAACTTACATTATATAAAAACATATCTTAATAATTATTATAATATATAATATTATATATAGTTGTGTGTGTTAATATAAACTATATTAGTTAATCATATTTCTTAATTTTTAGTGATGACTTTCAACAATACAATATTTTATTAGTTGTTTTATTTTTGTGAAGAAATTTTTGTCTTTATTGCTTTTTTAATTAAGCTTTATTTAAGCTAAATAGAAAGTAATAGCTACTATGCAGGCCTTGTTTAAAATAAGTTTTTGAATGCATATATCAATTCATTTTGATATTTTTTGACCTTATATTAAACAAAATTCATAGAAAACATAAAAAAAAATTATTAAAACATCTATCAACTAAATTTAATAAAAAACATAAAAACCACCAAAATTAATTAAACTACTTGAGCCTGATCCTTATCTCATTGTGCCAACCACTAAATTTTCCAACAAAAATATTTAAACGCTAACTCACCAAAACTAAATAAAAAAATAATATTTCATTATCCAACTATTAAATTTTCCTTAAAAAACATTTAAACTACTCTGCTAACCCATTAATTATACTGATGCCCAGCACCCGCATGCTGCCAGTTACCCTGGTATAAGCAAAACTTGTTTTTATGTGTACTTTTCTGCGGTTGAAATTTGTCAATTGTGAAAGTGATTTGTATATTTTTACGGGTATTAAAATGTGTCAGCCTAACGTGCAGGTCACATGCCATTGCCTTTTTAACAATTTAATACATTTTCTTTTCTATAATAAAAGATAGTACATTAAATTATATCTCTGGTCAAAAGTTGTTGCGTGTTACGAAAGGAATAACTATTTCGGTGGGAGATACTTGAGTAAATATTTGTGGGGTGTTAATAATTGCATAACAAAAAAAGGTTGCAGTGTCAATAATGATATTACAGTGAGAACATGGGTCTTTTACTAAGTACATATTTGCTGTGTCTTGATAATAGAGTTACTAAAATAGTTGCTGAGTGTTAATAATGGTATTCCAGTGAGAGTTACTAAGTAAATAGTGCATTGTTTTTCTTTCTCCTTGTTTTACCCCATTTTGGAAACTCGGTTCAAGAGCTCCTTCTCTCTGGATCAACCCACTGAATACAATTAAATTTGACAGCGTTCCCATAGTACTCTAATCTTATACGCTGATTAAAATAAAATAACATGCCACAAACTGATATGAATTAAATTATGCACATTCTGAAAAAGCCCCCCATTTTGAGAGACATATGAGATGAAGTTATTAGAGGGTGATTCTATTCTATTTTGTGCGACTTTATTTCTGAACTCTGTGGGGAGTCACTATTTTCAATGTAAAGAGGTGGAGTCCAACATCCATTTTTAATTTTTTCCCATAATAATAGTTTAGCCAGATATCATCTGTGGGATGTATTTTTCCAAAAGCAAGAAACTGAACCACTAAATGATTTTTTTTTCATGAAACGCTGCTATGAAAATTGTTTCAGTGATCCTTTTTAATTTATACTTGGCTTGGTAATGTATTCAGGGTTTCCCCATTATATTTTGTGTTTGTTGGAGGTTTTTTCGGTTAAAACAACATTTAAAAAAAAACCTACACGCTAATTTAATGAAACCTGATACTTTTTGGTTCTGGAGACCTTCATGATGCACTGTATGCTTTACAATACACAGCCATTCATAACCGGGGATCTCTTTATATAGATTCACACTCTTATACCTCCATGCCCTCTTACCCATATGGTAGGTTGTTGGGATTAAAAACTTGACGGTCCCATTCTGGCCTCTCACTATCATACCCAGTGAAAAATATATATCAGAGAGGGCACCCAATACATAGATTGAGAGGATCATGGCATACAAAGCAGATGATGACTATGACTACCTGTTCAAAGTGGTGTTGATAGGAGATTCAGGTGTTGGCAAGTCAAATCTGCTGTCCCGATTTACCAGGAACGAGTTCAGCTTGGAGTCCAAGTCGACTATTGGTGTGGAATTTGCAACTCGCAGCATCATTGTGGATGGGAAAACGATCAAAGCCCAGATATGGGACACTGCAGGCCAAGAGAGGTAGGGATTTATTCTCTTCAATATTGCCCTCAATATTTCTTTTCTTGCTAGTGTTTTTTCTCTGTTATGTTTTTAACAAATACCCAGTTCATTCATCCTCTCCATAAGGAATATACTCATCCTTTCTGTGAACACAAAGTTCTGGATGACGATATCTCGGTATTCTTTTCTCATCGAAAACAATTTTTTGTTAAAATTTGCAACGTGCCTATTGCCAATAATCCCAACTAAGACTCAGATCATTAGACAGAGTTTGCTGTCAGTCCGAAAATAACACCATTAACATAATTTTGTTATGTACTCCAGTCAAAAGAAGATTTTGATTTCTTCATCACGAGAGAGGATCCGGGTAGATGAAAGCGGGGCACTCTTACAGCCCCACAAGGGTTTGAATCCTCAAAAAAGTGGTCGATGTGCTCCCATAAGGGGCCGTCGTACTGGTCGAGCTATCATGGCCCTTAAACTGAGGCCAGGAAGACAACCAAGATCTTCAAGTCAGAAAATGTTCTAGTAGTTGGTTTACTTTCCAGTCTGAAACTGACTAATTGCCTTTACACATGTTAATGATCAGGCTAGAATCTCTTTAAATGTCCAGCTAATCTAAACCATTTCAAGCCAGATATAATATCCTGCCATAAGTGCTCTCAATTCAGCTTGGTGGTTTGATATTTCCCCCAGTCCTAGCAGATAAATCTAAATGATTTTACCATTTTCATTGCTTATGGTTTCACCTCACCTGCTTTTCCAGGGTGGTTGTTTGTAGCGTTTTAAGTCTTTTATTTGCAATGACCTGCTTTTAGCGGTGACCAGAGGTTCCCTATTCTTTTAGTTGCTTAGTTGGGGTTTAAATCTTGAATAATGGAGACTCCCCAGCTGGTAAAAATTGAGATCAGTCTGTCGTTTATACCTATGTGATTTGAAATTCCATTAGCTTTTAATATTTCCATAATTTCAGTCTTAACCGTGGTTCAAAATTCAAATAATATCCGGACTACTCATTTTACTTTCAAAATTATATTCGTTTCTTTTTTGCCACCATATGTAGTGTGGCAATAACTCAATTATTTTTTGGAGGGTGTGACTGTCCCTATATAATGCTTTCCCTTTCTGGATCCATTCTTTCCACCAATCCTAGAGAGATCCTCCTTTGGGATGCATTAACCTGTTCACGAGTTCGACTTGTTTTACCTAGCTCCCAAATTACATTGCTGCAGGGACACTAGCAGAATAATTGTTGAGTTGCCATCACTGAAGGTATACTAGCAGAGTAACTGTTGAGTTGTTTCTTATGCGTCAGCCTTTTGTTGCTAAGATCTTGTTTCTGACTGTCATCCAGTCAAAAGACCCAACTTTTGGCCAAAGTACTGTGGACCAGCAATGGGACTAGCTCCCAGAACCTTCTTCTTTCTGGATGAACGGACTATCACCTTCTTGAGCAGAATAAGTCCCTTTGCTAGAGTATCTCAACCTAATCTTGTCTGGTCCTGCTCCTTGACCTAGGTCTCTTTGTAAGTGTATGTTATAGATTTTCTTCTTTTCGTCCTTGCCGAAGTTTCCTGCTACAGATTTGGGTGCTTTCATATTTGCAATTATATTAGCCAGATTACCCTCAGTACTTCCTTAATCAAGAAAACTGCCACTTTGATAATTCCAGCTCTTTGGAGCTTTTGCTTGGGGAAGATTTTTTCCTTGTAAGATATAGGGATGCTTGCCCCAGGCATTATCCCAAAAATCTGCTCTTTCCTATCTCCAATTTCCCTGATATGTGCTGCTTGATTAATCTACTTCCTTTTTGATGGCTGACCAAATTGGGGATCCCTTGATTCGTGAGAACTCCCTTTTTAGTGTATCACAAAGGCTGTCACCTGCTATGTATATGGTACATATGATCTATGTTCTAAGTTCATTGTCCATTTCAGTTGATTTTTCGCTATCTTAAGCACTTCTGACTGTTGTTTTTCTCTGTATTTACTTACAAACTGTCATTAACTGCATTGTATTCTTTCAAAAACTAATGGTGTCTTTTGTGGGTGCTGGCTGGTTTAGAAGTTTTCCATTGAAGTATCCTTTTGCGGCTGAGGTTTCTTTCCACACTGTTGCAAGCATCATGGTAGAGTTGGCATAGATCATATTGTTAAGTTCTCCTTTTGTGATTCTAGGAATGCTGTAAGAATGCCCACATTGACTATCTTACAGAAGAACAGAAGCCATCCCATACACAGTACTCACTTGTCTGTCTTATTTTGATTTGTAAGAGCAGGTATAGAGCCATCACAAGTGCATACTATCGGGGGGCTGTGGGTGCTTTATTGGTGTATGATATAACTCGGCACACTACTTTTGAAAGTGTGGAGAGATGGCTGAAGGAGCTTCAGGACCATACAGATAACAACATTGTTGTAATGCTCGTGGGTAATAAAGCTGACCTACGCCATTTGAGGGCTGTTTCCACTGAAGATAGCCAAGCCTTAGCTGAGAGAGAATCTCTCTATTTCATGGAGACATCGGCTTTGGAATCGACAAATGTTGAGAATGCTTTCACGCAGGTTCTCACTCAAATCTATAGAATTGTTGTCAAGAAGGCTCTTGATGTTAGTGAGGAGCCTTCTGCACTTCCGCCACAAGGACAAGCAATAAATATCAAGGATGATGTTACAGCTACCAAGAAGCCAATGTGCTGTAATTTCTAGCTGGCAGAGGCAAGTTGTTAGATGATGCGGATATTTGAGCAGATTCTTTACAGTTGTAGTTGTTTGCACGAATGGTTGAGTAACTTCTTTACTCATTTGAGGGTTTCTCAGTTCTGATGACATATTTCTGGAGTCACATGAATGCTCTATTGGCTGAGTTGACTAAATTAATTTCATCGGGTGTCTAGAATAGAATCAAGGAACATAAATTTGTAACTTATGATGAGTGATTTCAGCGATATATCTTATTTTTGTCATAATTCAATGCTCGATGTTTTGTACTCTTTGCATTATACGATTATTATTGATCCTTCCTATTCATTGATTTACTATTACGGAAAATTTATTAACATATTGCAGATTTTCTTGTTCCTTTCTTACTTCTAGGCCCCTATAGTTCTTAATAAACAGGAAAAATATATCTTTGCTCTAATGCAATTTCATTTCTTATCTGTTGGAAGACTTGAGGGAAATAAACTAGATTCAGAGTCTCAAGGAGGCGAAGTGTATTATTAGATTAAGTCAAGTCCATTCATGAGGAGTGGTCTTTTCAGGTTTCATTGTTAAGGTTACGAGGGATGCTGCAACCACTTCATTTTAACTATATTGATATAACTGTCAACTATGAACAGCCTAATAATGTAATTCTGATTCATGGCTGTTTTGAATGCATGCTCTATATGAAATATTGAAATTATGGTCCCTAAATGCATCTGGTTGTCTATTCGTCTATCTGTTTTTGTCATATGTTATATGGATCCCAAATTAGACATGCACTAGTTAAACTAACTAATGAATATATATATATATATATATATCATAGCTTCATGTTTCCTTTTTTTTTTCTTTTTTCTTTTTTCTTTTTTTGAATGAACCAAACTTCCAAGCTTGTTTCGAACCATTGTTGTAAAATGGAATTTATAAGTGTCTAGAAGATTGATGTTATATTTTCAGCTATGCATTCTCTATTTTTCCCATATTCATTCCTTTTCTATATTCATTATTTTCTGAATTAAAGAATGCCTTAATTTGAACTATTAATGTTTCAACTTCTAAGTATGAAATCTCAAGCATGAAGCCCTGTTGAGCTGTTTCATTGGTCATAGCTCAAAAATAAAAAGAAAAAAGTTAAAGGGTGTGTACGATTTTTACACAAGTACACATATCCATACCTCGGGTACACGCTCTGGACAGGGATGTTGTACTAGGTACATGGGGTATGTCGTGGGTACATCTAGGCTGTACCCAATTCGGCAGGGTATACATGGAATGCAGGTGGGTATATCCTCATCCCTATTCTTTGAGTGCCTTGTCAAATTTGGTACTCCTGGATGTACCCTGCTGAATTGGGTACAATTTGGCAAGGTATGCATGGAATGCAGTTGGGTACATCCTCATCCTTATTCTTTGTCTCCCCTTGTCAAATTGGGTACTGAATGTACCCTGCTGAATTGTGTACTTCTGGATGTACCTTACACGTGTGTATAAAAAGATCAAACCCCTAATCATCCCTGCCATTGCCTAGTTGGTGTATTTACCTTCTACCCTCTATTAAAATCTATTCAATCTTTGATCCATAAACTTCTGTGGATATTCCACTGGACACTTTGTTACAACAAATCCAATAATATTATATTAAAACTTTGAAAATTCTACACTATTACAGTTTATTAAACTTTAAGATCTGTGGATTTAACTAGAATTAGTGCATGCATGAGAATGGAAATTATGCAGAAAAGTAGAGAACGACAAAATAAGTTCACACACACATAAGATACAAGAGATGCTCTTTGGGAAACCCTTTCGGGAGAAAACCCAGCTGGAGGGTGACATTGCTCAGCTCTCTTTCTTTGTCTGGAAATATGGCTACAGGTACAAAGAAGTAATCCCTGTGGCTCGGGGGTTGCTACAATGCACAGATGCTCTCTGTGTCCTCTACCTCCTGTCTCTCCTGGCTATCTTTGCTCAAATATGGAACAAAATGTTCTCGAAAGAATGCAATGCCTCTTCCTCCTAGTGGCCCGGTTATAACACAACCCGATAACCTACTAGGTTAAGTTTGACTACATCAACTCTTAACTAGAGTTACAAAATAGACTCTTCTAGAGTCTTTTACATCACAAACACGTGGCTAGCCCCTTTTCCATGAATAATGGGGGTAACGTGGCATCCTCCCGAACTATAGGTGTGAAAACAAGAACGTCAACTTCTGAGTGGCATAAATTTTGCATACGAATTCTGATTGACGTGCTTCTTGTGCTGTTGGAAAGGAATCCGTGTGTAGAATAGCATGAAAAGGTGTTGCGCTAGAGCAGCAAAGTTTTACCCCAAAAAAATGTCCTTTGATGCCTCAAAACACTCCTGGAAGATTTCATACCCCGTTTCGACAAACTGGGTCCTGCCAGTAAAAACAACCCCATGAGCTGATTCCTCCACTTTTTCCACTCCAAATGCATCGAGATGGATGACAAACAATATAATGATCCAATTCGGATCAATCTTAAATCAAAACATTTCTGCAGTTTGTTGTTCATTTTTTGCGTTCATTTTGGAGTTGAAATCTCACATTTGTAGACGATTTTATGAATTTCTCTTAAATCAGAGTTATTGCATTAATGTCTTGAGGGGTTGCTCCATTTTGGGGCTTTGTAATTATAACTTGGAAGAAGGATTTACCATTGGAGGCCACTCCTACCACTTAAAGTGGTTACTTGCACATCAAGGGGAGATTTATTATTGGAGCAACCCCTATTGGAAGATGACTTACACGGTGTGTTGGCAGGAGTTTTAATGTTTTGGAGAACTTTGGAGGCTGGATGTGGTATCTTGGAGCCCTTATTTGCCATCATTTGTAGAGACACCCTTCTTTTGGTGTAGATTTCATTGTACATGTGACATGACAGCCTGTTTTTATGTATTTTAGATTAATTAATTAGAGAAGAGGGTGTTTTACCCCTCCATATGTTAGCTTAAGGGGTTTCACTTCAAATAATGATATTTTATTGTAAAGAAAGGTGAGCATAAATCTATAAATAGAGATGTACTTCTTCATTTGTAAATCATTGTTGGAATGGGGGAGAAACTCCTTAGCAAATTCTGAAATTTTGGTGGAGATCTTTTATCTTTTTCTTGGTGCAATAAATGTTTAGCTAGAAATCTCTCTTGATGAATGGCTGGATGTTCAATGAATAAATGGCTTTGTGTGTCATTTGATGAGTAAGTGGTCTTTTCTTTTCCTTGTGGTATTTCATTCTTGATTTTTTAGAAGTGTGGTGCTTCTTCTGTAGTGGTCGTTGTGTGCCCTCTTTCACCCTCTTGAATAAATCCCTTCTTGAAGATATTGGAGGTACTTTAGTGGATAATCTTCCCTTGACCTCTT
Source organism: Pinus taeda (assembly GCA_000404065.3). Classification (NCBI taxonomy): domain Eukaryota; kingdom Viridiplantae; phylum Streptophyta; class Pinopsida; order Pinales; family Pinaceae; genus Pinus; species Pinus taeda. The sequence continues at coordinate 69,774 of APFE031325297.1, read as the reverse complement.
GAAAATTATGAAGTAACTAGGGTGATCAATTAGGACTTCTAATGGACTGCCCTAATCATCATTTCAGGGTTCAGTTTGTAGCATTCTAAAGAGGAGATTTAGTTGACCGCATACGTCCAATGGAAATACAGTAGTCTCCAGTCCTATCAAATTTTATTCTCTAATCTCTTTCAAACCATTTTGCTAGATTTTCTCTTTATATTACTTTGAAATTCATTTCCTTAAAATCCCAGCAATTTTACCCTAGGGAAGCTCCCCATGAGTCAGAGAAGAGCCAGTCTGAAGTGAAGAAGAGGGTTGGTGTGGTGACAGTGGCCTCCCTCTTAGTTTCACCCAAATTGCACTTGAGCTTTTGGACTTTATCTCAAAAAGTGCAAGTTTGTGTGATAACAGGGGTAAAATCATGTAATTTAAAGGGTGATTTAAGGGTTTGGAAGTCATTGGTTTGCTACCTTAATGGTTCATAGTATGTTATAATTGAAGTGCTATTTGTTTTGGCCAAAGTTGAAGTGAAAGGTTCAGTATCCGGCTGGTGCTAACTGCTAAGTGACATAATCCACGGCAGTGAATACACTAGGATTTGAGCGCTATACAAAGGAAAAAAAACAGAGTTTTGGGGTCTATTTGCATGCCCTTAGATGGAATGGAGCTGTGTGTTGAAGGTTGATTATGCTGCAGATTTGTCCACTATGTTTCCATGCAGTAATTTGGGTGCTATTCCATTGTCACATTCTCATCTTGCAAGTCACTGGTGAAGTTTGTAAAGGCACTCTTTGGGGGATTTTTGATTTCCATACTATCATGGAGTGTTGAGTTGCAAACATTTCCTATTGTTTAAAACAATTTTGCAGGCCATAAGCATGGCTTCAATGCTCTTGTTTTGGATTTCTTATGGCCTTTTTACACCAATTTTTATGGGAAGTTTCACACACCTTTTGACTTTGTCTATAGGTGCTTTGAGGTGGAAAAAGCGGAGGTTTAGTTCATTGGTTAGTGATTTTCAGTTTTGAAACTGAGGTTGCTACTTTCAACTTATGGTAATTGGTAATTTAATTACTAACCAGCAGGGATTCTCTTTTTCCAAAGGGTCTGCTCACCAGTTTTTGCTTATACTATAAAAGACAACTGATGATGGTCAGAATGTAAATTTTTGTTCAAATGTCATGGCTATAAATGATGTGTACTCAATTCACTTTCAGGACTTTGTTACTTTACATTGTACAAAATAAATTCTGTAACTGCTTATTCATTATGTAGCAATAGGGTTGTAGCGTCAAGTTGTCTTAATCCTATTTAAGAAAATTTGAAGGGTGGAGGAGATTCATTACTCACCATTAGGGTTTCATTCTTTTCGACAAGGCCTCCTTGTTTGGTTTCGTCTTATTCTGTAATAGTGCTTGACCTAGGTGCTAGCTCCAAACACTTTGTGGTCAGCCATGACCTATCCTCTTAGTCCCCATTTCAAGATATTCCTTGCTCTTATGGCTTACGATGACTTGCCCCTTTTGGCATTAAGTTGGCACCGCATTCGTCATTTATGACCTAGGTTTGTATGCTGGGGTTTTGGAATGGATTTGCTAGGACACATGATGTAGCGGAACCTATGGTCTCTCTCACTTCTTTGTATGTAAAAGTGTTGCTCATGTTGTAAAGGTTCTCACATCTATGGAAGCAAGCAAATCTTATACTTAAGCATGGACTCCCTTCTTATGTAGTTGTCACATTTTGGCCATGGTCTCTTGGAGATGATTCTATAGTTGCTTACGTTGTTTCACGATTCCCGAGGCAACAAATAGATCCCAAGGCATTGGTCACATCATCCAAGGTATTTTTGGGCTATACTTCATGCATGGGTTTTCTCTTGACATGCCACATCCTAGATCCTTGAGCACTTTCTTCCTTCATCACTTTTAGAGGCTTTTGTCACTTGATTTGATGGTCAACCTCTTTGAAGGACTCTTCTACTAGTTGGTATAGCATGTGTGGGCTCTTTTATTGACTTGGAGAGGGTCATTCCAAGACTTTTGGAGGTTTCTTGCATGATATGAGGACATTCTTTCAAATTGGAGAGCTCATATCTGACCATTGGAACAAATTTTAGGGGGCTTGTTACCCTGGGGAACCATAGGAGAATATTTTTCTCCTCTTTGGACAACCAACCAACTAGTAGCCCTATATGATTAGCACATAACATGATGCTAGGATCCTCCACTTCTTGCTCCTGTCAGATTTCTCTCCCATTTGACATTCCTTCTCGAAAGGTGGGTCATCCATTAACATTTACTTTAACCATTTTTGCCGAGACATCTATTTAGCACATGGGAAAAACCTTGGCATGATATCTACCCCCTTATTATCCATCACCTAGTTCCTCAAGTATTTGATGCTTCATCTAAAGGAAGGAACTCACTTATTGTCCCAACCTTGATGAGCAATAAACTGCTTCATCTTAAAGGGGAAATGGAAAATCTCCAAAGCAAGCTTGGGCTCCTAAGCTATGCACCCAAATAAAGATAAATTATTAAAAAGTAAAAGGTGCACCAAAGGGGTGGAAAAGGTAGGCTGAGGAAAGGGGTAACTCATGCCTCCATGATTGCTTCCTCCTTACATCTTACACTTAGTATGTTGGACCCCTATTAGCTAGTCACATGGCCGGGGCACCTTGCTCTAAAGTCGTCCCCACTCTGCAACCATCATGTACACCTATAGATTGATGGGCTAACCTGGGACATGTCACTCCCCTTGGGGGTTAGAAACACCTAATAGGGTTGACATAACTACCCCTAATATAAGTGAGGTAACTTGTGTACATGTCTTGATCTAGTTAGACATTTAAAGGTGAGTTTTGTTTGAAGTATTATTGCGCCCCAAACATTAGGTATGGTCCACTATGATGCATATATGGTTATTGTCCCTAATGATGGATGATTTTTCTTGATCTTGACAGGGTTTTGTCAGGTGGTGTGATGCAACGTTTCCCCTCAAGAGATGAGCATTGGGCTATGAGATGGTTCGACATGGTACTTGGCTCTCATGAGTATCCCCAAATGCCAAAGCGCTAGGCCACTAAAGGCTTGGGTTGGACTTATTGGTGATGTGCCTAGATGGACCTAGGATGCCCCCAGGTTGGCGTTGACATTGTTTGATGGGTGTTGCTTGTAGAGCCTGGATGATGATGCTTATCCTAGAGATGATAGGGGAGGGCTTGTACATCACTAGTCGACCCCAACTCTTGAGCATGATGGTGCCCCATCATCCCCTTTGCCCTTAGAATGGTGACGTAGGGCACATTGGTGATGACATCATGGATTTGGAGACACTTTTGGAGGCATTACACATATACTTGAGCTTTTTCTTCGAGTATGGAGCACTCATGATCCATTTGTCACTTGCTTGTGACATATTGAGCATTTATGGAGGATGATGTCATCATGGAGATCATAATTTATTGACATGCGTGGGTTATTTTAGTATTTATTGTTATGTTTTTGAGCCACATTGAGGTCAGCTTGTGGCCTCTCACTTGTTGAACACTTGTGCAAACTTGTTTTAGGGCTTTGCTTGTAAAATTAGTGAAAAGGGTTGTTAGGACTCATATAAATAGTGACAACCTTATTTCATTTTATCTCACACATTTATTCACTCTTCTTTTTAAAAGAGTGTGAATAAGTCTCTTGTTTCTAGTTGGGTTGAAATGTGATCTTTTTATGGTGCGAGTTCTTTTGGAGGTGGATTCTTGCATGGAGATCTTTTCTTGGTATTAAATGAAGTGTTTCTACTGGAAAATTTTGTAAGTTTAATGCTGATTTTCTATATTTTGCATATTGTATTGTGTAGTAGGGTTTCTACTTTTGTGCCATGATTAAATGCTAAATCTATGTTGAAATCTTGCTCTTGTATAGCATGCAAGATTGTTCTACTTGAAACATTTAAGGAAACTTTGAGTGTGCATTCTTAAATTAAAATTCCCCCTTCACAAGGAAAATCGCTAGGGTTTTATAAGTGGATGCCCTAGTCATCCCCCCTTACTCCACCAAGGCTGTTCTCATTGAACTTTGCCTTAAAAGATTCCATTTAGGACAAGGTGCTAGTCATAATTGTGTTGATATCCATCTTATGAATTTTTTTTTTTTTTTTCCTTTTCCTAGATACCTAGGGTTAGGCTTTTATGTGGAGAATTGCTAAAAGGTACATTTATGCTTGATGTTTATGGTTTTGAAATTAGGAAATGCATTAGTAAATAATATAATTGCAAAATCTGGCATTATTACATGTTAAAACCCTCCTTTTAGGGCTTATGTCATCCTTCATTTGCTGTTTATGCATGTTTTCAGTCAAAAACTCCATTTAAAACCCTAAAATCGCGGTGTCTATAAGAAGGCCTTGCCTCCTTTGTTGACTATTCATTGAAAGGCCTTTTCTATTGGCTGTTATGTGATATCGTTTTCCCTATCATTGAAAATCTGCAAAACCCTTATTTATAATATCCCTCTAATTGGTCTAGGAATAGAGTACTTGAACTTTGACATATCATACATCAGCCTTCTAGGCTCCACCGATAGTTTATTCCATTTAGTAGACCTCATATCAATTACCTTGATCCATTATCATTGAATCTCCTTTAGGTAAATCTAGGGAAGTCTCCTTAATATCACTAAAGAGCAAGAGAAAGGTCGCTAAGGTGACAATGGTAACCCTTTAGTTTGTTGCCTAAAATCTAGTTATGCCCAATGGGGCTTTGCACTAGGCTTGCTAGATTTTGCGGAAACAAGGCCATCACTTCTTTTCATGGAGATGATTGAGTGTGATTCATATTTCACATGTTGATGCCTTGCATCATGGATCCATTTATTTGATTTGAGGATGACATCCACTTTGGAGGTTACTTAGCACATTTTATCATTCTTGTTGATGGGACATCTCACTTTGCATAAAATCTAGGAGATTCCCAAACCCTAGCTCTAGGGGTGCATCACATATTTTGAGGACAACTTAGGTTAAAGAGTAGTTATCTTTTGACCGAGTGCTTATAATTCTAATATAATTCCATTAGATGCAAAATGGTCGCATGATTTCCCAAATGTGGTCATAATCAGTGTTGCGGAAATTGCAATTTAATCGATTTTTTTTTTTTTGTTCTTTTTCTTTTTTCTTCCGATTTTTTCCAAAAAAATCGTATTTTTTTTAATTTGTCTAATTTATCCCGACTTTTATGTTTTTTTTTTACCCGGGCCCTCACTGATTTAATCCCAATCGCGATTATCGCAACATTGGGACTCATAATAGAAAATTGGGAAGAAATTGACATATTTATGGTGCTTTTAAAATCTAGTTCATGAAATTTCTATTGCAATTCTGACTACTTGTTGGAGGAGCATTTTACGTTGTTCGGTTGAGGGTTTTGCTTGTTTCAGATGTTCATTATTGCTATATGCCCAAGGTGAAGAGCACCCTAGCTCTTGAGACCACATGGTCCATATTTTCATGCATCTATTGGACAACCTCCTATCTTGGAGGGATTATTATACATGTGGCACATCTTTGTTGTCTTTTGACTTCGTCTCGTTTACTTTGTGGATGACAAGTTATTTGTTGTAATTCTCCTAGGCTAGATTTAGGGAGATTATAAAATAGTAAAGACTGAGAAGATGTATAAGCTGCCTCTATTATTAGAGGCTGCCCTCTCATTCCAAATAGTTATTGCTGTTGGATATTATTTGAGAATACAACTTGTTGAATATCTACCTACTGGAGGTTTGGTGTTAATTCTTGGAGCTTTCTCTTTCTTGGCCTATTTCTTGGTGCGTCAAATGTTGGTTGTGATAGTTCAATACTTTTACAATCTTTTGAGATCAACCAATTTGAGGGATAAGTCTACCACTAGGAAAGAAGACGTTTTAGGGTTTCATCCATTCCTTCTTCCTTTGTTAATTTGGGTAAGTGCTCAATCCTTTGCTTTGTTTTTCCTTTTGGTTCCTTGGCAAGGGGTTTAAGTATTTACTATTTATTCAAGCTATAGTTGATGTTGTTGGTGAATGTGTTTCCCTTTGGAAACCCTTTTTTGTAGGTCCTTGGTCTTCATATCTTATCTTGATTAGATAAGAGATTATTCTACCCCAGGGTTCTAATCTCTTAACCCTAATCCTTTAAGATAAGAAAGACGAATTCTTAGAGGGGCATACCTTTTTACCCCATAAACCCTAGTGGGAATAAGACACTTGTCTTATCCCTACAACCAACTAAAACACTCATAAAATCTAAATATTTTATTTTTGTTTGTTTGGAAAGAAATTTAATGGTAAAAATCAAAGAAAGATCATGATTTGAATTTCTTTCCTAGTATATTGCAAATTTCATTGATTATTTCATTCCTCATACTAGTTTGATCAAGGGTTTGTGCTTAATTGTTTATCTCTAATCCTAAAAGGAAAAATGGCCTTTCAGTATTGTGCTTCAAGGTTTTATCTAATTTGTTGTGGGCTGATTTAAGGCTTTCTCAAATCTTGAAAAGCATAACAGCAATAAAAATTAGGTTTGGAGAAGCACTAAAGCTAGGTATTGATGCCTAAAGGTTTATTATTATTCATACCTAGCTTCTACTTCTTTTCTAGAATGTCGCTAAAGGTTTATCTTATATTTCTAGCGGTGAAATGGATATTTAAAGTGCTTATAATTATTTATCTTTTATCTGGAGATCCTCTCGGTGAATGCTTGTGCTAATATTGGATAGCCCTAGGGGGATTCACCATCTATCTTTGAAGTTCTTGCTTATTCCATTGTTAACTTGATTGTAACACTTATTGGACTGTTATTGTGTTGCATATCATTAGACCTAGTTGAATAATTGAACAGGTCTTGCTCACAAGTGGATAATCTGTCTTGGATGGTTTACTCTTCACTTTAAATTTGAAATTCTGCATTATTATATCATAAAAACAGATTTGAAAGTGGTGGACAGCCTTGAGCTTGTCCTTGTTCTAGAATATAATTGATTGGTACTCAAAGCACACATTGCACCATTGATTTATGCTAGGTGATTTCACTTTTTGTGCCCTAGAAGTAGCTTAAAAGTGGTTCATGCTTATTTTGCCTCTCTAAAGTTTCATTTGTAGAGTGATAATCCTTGAATTGTAAATCTCAAGTTGTTTACATTGTTTATCTTTCACATCAGATTTGGCACACACATCCATTAGCGCCTAACCCTCTTTTACAAATGGATAATTGGTGGTTTATGCCATGTTCTAAATCTATTATCTTAGAAGTATTTGAATCACTTATTAGAATCCTTGTGCATCTAACTGTTATACATATTATGGAATCTTGAAGTAAATCATATGCTTGCATGGTTGTAATACACTAAGTAGTAAGGAGGTTTATATTGATCTATCATTGATAGATAGGGATACCCCCTTTGGCTTCTAAGAGCTGGCCTAAAGTGAAGAGGGTGTTGTATTGAGGTGACAATTTTGTAATTCCCACCTTGTTGCCCAAAGTTAGCACTTGTGGTTGGACTTTTCACTAGGGTGCTACTTTAGGCGATATAAGGGACCAAAAGTAGTTTTTCTATTTAGGTTCTATTCAGAGAGCTACCAAGATATGGAATGCTTATCAGCGATGTTGTGATTGGAGCTTTGCTCATAAGAGGCTATGAACATTATTCTCTTGTCGAAAACATCAATAGAAGGGTTATATTTCGTAGGAATTAATCTTATTGTCTTTTGCATTCGTTCTTCTACACTTGTATTTCTTTGGATATCTTGTTTGTGATTTAATTTTAAGGGTTAAGGATCACTACAATTCTTGGTAACTCTCAAACTTGTGTACTCTCACTTACGCAAAGGTGGATTGTTCTTTGGGTTTAAGTTGAGGTCTTATCTCATTCTGTAATAACCTCTTCTATAAACACATGGATCTCCTTCCTTTGATCCTCCCTATGGAAAATCCTTCTGACCAACAAGGTTGGTTCATGCTTCTTTTGGCATTGTAGGGATCCTTTGTAGCTTTTAGAAGGATGCATATGGTCATTTCGTTAGTTAATCATTTTGCAATAAGTTATAACTGTATTCGAGCTTTAATAGGTGGGTTCTTAGCTTGTTAATTCAGTTATTTATACATGTAGTTGTGGCAGGAATGTTCAATTTCTTATATGCAATCCCCAATGGAGTTTGCACATAATTAGTTCTAATGTCATGTTCGTGAAGAACATTTTTTGCGGCAAAATGTTGCCAACACCAGTGCAATCATTAACATGCCGTTAAACAGGATAAGGCCTTTGCAGTTTTTGAATTTGCAGTTAGGTAAACTCATATAGATAAACACCCATAGCAATGGCAGTGCTCTAGGTCTTGGAGACTGCAAATTTCTAGACAAGTGACCAGTAAGGACTCTCCTAGCTATGTAAATAACATGGAAGCTAATAAGTGCAGCGTAAGATTTGAAGCCCAAAGCTGACCAACTTACAATCAAAAGACCAACTAGGCCTTTAAGGAACTCCTTGTGGCTAAAATTAATGCTTTTGGTAGTCATTGGGGTCATGAGCGGGTTACAGCGATTACAAGAAAACAAAACAATTTTAATATCCCATGAACTTCTTTACATGATGCTTTCTTAGCTCATACTTCTAGCTGATGACTGACATGGTTATTGACTTCATCCCTTTTCTTAAATTAACAAGCCCATAATTATAGTATTGTATGGTTCATGCTTAGTTAATATAGCTAGATCTTGGAACTCATCAGCAGGGCACTCAGATAGGATATTGGAATGGGATTTAATTTCTTCGGGTTAGCTCTGAGTTTGGGATTAGGGCTTAAGATTTTCCTCTTTCAAACTGGATTCTTCAGTTTTGCTCAGGACAAATCCTAGATTCTTCAGTTTTGCTCCACTAGTGATTGTGGCAAATCCAGAGGTTCCCCTGCTGGAAACTATTTTAAACAAATAGAAAATGCAAATGAACATATTGCAATGTATTCCATTACTAGCCCATACTCTGAATTTAAAATTAGAAAGCCAACAGTGGAAAAATAAAGAGGAGACATTCATATGTGTGCTATATTTCAATTTCTGTCTTGTCATTGCATCTCTGATGAGTCAATTAAAACTTGTACCTACACTTACTGTTTTGATTCTGATAACGTTGTTAATAATTATGGATGATTTGTACTTACAGTTTCAACTTTCTTTTGTATGTTGTCAGATAGTTGTAACTCTTTTGCATGTACTTTTGCAACAATCCTGAACCTCTAATCCTGGATTTGAAATTGCATAACCTGCACCTCAACCAAATGCCATACCTTCAGGCTTCATACCAGAACCTTGAAATCCTTGTCTTGTTTCGATTCATATGCTTAGTTTCTAGCTCAATATCAATGATTAATCAGTGTTCATGTGCACGTATCTTACAATGACTGACCACTAGAATTAATCTGTCGTGCCATGAATATTGGCTATTATTTCTTTAAAGATTGTTTTGAACATATGTCCCAAGTTGGGATATTGTAATTATATTTGATTTGTGATTATCTTTCTTTCAATATTTTACTAAGTGGAAAATAATTTACTGTAAATGGAAAATAGAAAGATGAAGCAAACAAGAAAACTGCATGACATTTAGAATGACCTTATACTCTTGAGTTTAAATCAGAGTTACACGGGGACGAGTTTAGGGCAGGGGATGCACACCCCACGATCCCAAGACATGGGTACTCCAAGGGGTATGTTCTCCGTGTCCCCTTTTGGGGAGGATGCAAGGAAATGCACGATGAGAATTTTTCAAAAAAATTGTTGACTTTTACTTAAATTTTAAGATGCTCGAGAGTAGTTCCAATCTCATTGGACTTCATATGAAGAAAGTAAAAGTTGACATCTCATTAAAAATTTAGTAGATTTAGTAATTTTCAGAATTCGGGATTGACCAATTTACAGTGTTTCTATTCGATTCTATCATGGACAAAGGTATGGAATTTACATTTAATCAAGAGCACTAGTTCCTCTATGAACCCTGGTGTTCGTGGTGTTGACTGTTGAACTCCTTTGTCATAGTTTTAGCAGAGGGTTCTGCCTTTAGATTGGGAAAAACCATCAAAGTCATGGCCAAGACAGACACCAAGTTAGTGTATGAGATCCCCTGTTTATGAGACAAGGGACACACCTCAACGCCTCTGAATTTAAACCTGTGACTTTTTAAAAACAAACACATGTTCTTAACGATTAAGTCCACATTGTTATGTATATGATTACAAAATTCCGATTATTTATTTTTCATTTATATTTTAAATTTCACATATTCTAGTTTGAATTGTTTATTATTTTAGGAGGATCCCTTATATATTGAAAACCCTCACGTCTCCTACTATGTTCTCTAAAATTTGAGGTTGCTTCTACCTATTTACCGGATGCATTTCTCCACTACTGTGCTCCCAAGTCTCAAAAACTTGGCGAGGCATTGGTTTAAATGCATCAAATGCAAATTGAGGAGAGATCAGGCTTTGAAGGCCTTACATGTCGTGTATGGGATCCTCTCAAAGGTTGCGTAGTCCTTTAGTCCTTTGATAGTTCAACCCTTGCTACTGGGGTTGTATCTATAGGCAAATTTCCTGGCTTTACTGGATGCGTTTCTCCACTACTGTGCTCCCAAGTCTCAAAAACTTAGTGAGACATTGGTTTAAATGCATCAAATGCAAATTGAGGATAGCTCAGGCTTTGAAGGCCTTACATGTCGTGTATGGGATCCTCTCAAAGGTTGGTAGTCCTTTAGTCCTTTTATAGTTCAACCCTTGCTACTGGAATTGTATCTATAGGCAAATTTCCTGGGTTTACTTTCAATAGATTGTCTAGTACCAGTGGCAATGTATAGAAGTCATACTGTTGTTTTTAATTATAAATAATTTTCTCCTTGATTGATCCAAATAGGATACTTACGAACGACTTTTCAAATGGCAAACTTAGACACCATGTCACCTGCAACAGTTCAGGAAATATTTTAATATAGCAATGGCAGTTCAGATCTGGATTACTAGAAAATGGAACGAGGAGGAAAGGTTTTGGTTCCTAGGGGTAACGTTCAAGGCTCGAAAAAGAGGCAGGCAGAACACGGTAGGACAATAAAAGGATCTTGCTACAATAGACAAGCTGAAAGATGCACTGACAGGCATTGTAAGGAGGTTGTCCGTAGCTTACGCGGGACCAAGTGGGGAGAAGCAAGGCAGAGCAAGAACAAAGAAAAGGACGAAGACAAGGCACACATACCGGCACAGTTCGTGCTGCGAATTTTGGGGTGCGAGACAGAACTCTCCTGATCGCCAAGCCTGTGTATTCAGTCATCTCTCTTTAGTATATCCGTGGACTTGTTTTAGCCCGGAAAGGTTTTTTAACAGTCTAAAACTTTTGAGCAGTTGATGTGGATTTGTTTATGAATGTTCTTACATTATTTATCTGTCAATACTTGAGTTATGCTCTGTATTTTGCAATCTATATCAGAGTTTTGGGTATTGTTTTCACTTTGCCAAGCTTGCTGTTAGGTGTAGCAGAATTTTGGTGTTAAATCCATCGAGCATGGTTAGGGATTTCTTATAATCCAGTAAACCCACATAGAAATTATGGCTCAGAACTGTCCTTTGGGAAAAAGCATACAATAGTCTGTAAAAACTGTTAAATTCCATGGCTAGAATAGTTCTTGAATAGAACAATTGGCTTGAGAGAAAAATTGTGCATTCTACAGACTGGTTGATGGTGGGGTGAAACATTAACTGTCAGTGTTTACGTTTGCCCGTTTGTAACAATTCATCAATTCATTGGTACTGAATTTCTTGGATCCGAATTTTTTTGCTAACACATTGAATTCGAGGCTTGACTCCTTTCTTGTAAAGTTCGCTTCGTGTCCTAATACATATTTAGATAAAATTAGCACAATCAATAATATATTCTGATAATTTTAATGAGTGAAATTACATACATATTTATACAATTAATAGTCTCAAGATAGGAATTCTATCTTGGACATACACTAATGTGGTTGAGAGATTCTCTCAACCACACACTAAACTAGAAGAAACTAAATCCCTATTATGTAGGAACAAACTCCTCAAATGGAGAATTATAACCATAGACAAGTAGGAATTAATTATTTCCAACCCCCCCTTAATGACTACTTGTCATGATAGTCAAATCCACCACCATCAGGCGAATTGCATGTACAAAACCTCCAAAAACACAATCTGCCGCCCTCGGACAGATCCACAACTTCTTTGATCTCGTGGATCCCCTTGAAGGTGAATTGGCGTGACCCTGAACGTAAAACCCGCGCCCATTGGCGCGATTAATGGCCTAACAGACGCGCCAGTTGGCCTTCCTGGCGCTGCTGTTAGCGTGAAAAATGCGCCAATCCCCTTCTACTCAGAGAAAATCATCTGAGTCCGAGCCAGGTGTTCTGCAGTCCACTTGCTCCTACGAGCACAAAGCTCCCGTGTATACACAGCCACAAAGGCACCTCAAGCCACATAGGCGATTCAGCCACAAAGGCAATCTGCCACCACCGGGCAAGTCCGATTTACCACCACCGGGCAAATCCGCCAACTTCAATATGCCACCACCGGGCAAATCCTGTAGCCACTAAGACTCAATAGATGGTTTCTGGCTCACCACCAACCATCACATTATAGTGACAAAAGATGGTTTCAGGCTGACCATAAACCATTACAAAGTGGTTTTGAGATCACCACAAATTTTCAAATGCCTTTACAAGGCTTACATTCCATACTTCAACATTTGGAGTTTTTGGGTACATACAATGATTATTACAACATGCTAGGGAGTCTATTCCACAAACCACACTAACTCAAACACATATCTAGTTTGTTGTCCACCATAAATGTTGTCGCTGCTCCTTTACCTCATCTGTGAGGGGTCCACTGATAAAGAAACCAGAACATAGGCACTCACAGCCCCACGAAGAGAACACAATTTTCCCTTCAAGAACAGTTTTCAAGCATACTGCCTTATGCTTGCTAACAATCTGCAACAGGATCTTGATCATCTTCCAATCTTTGATGTAGCTCCAATTGATGTCGTTTTCACTGTCATGTGTTCACCATTCCCTGCAAATTTGCTTAGTGTTGGAATGTCCAGTTCCAACACACATTCAGAATTGTGACAATAGTTGGTCAAACTAAAGTCACTTCAATAATAACATAAAATACCATGACATGAAATATTTAGTATGACATCAATAGCATTTACTTCATGGCCAAATAGTAAGAGTAGAAACCAGGTCGCCCTTGCTAGAGGACAAACTGAGAGCAAAAAAAATGGGCCGACACACCCTAATCACCCAAAATTGCTCATTTCTCCACCAATCATCAATACCAACCCCACTCCATCGCATCTCCAAAACATGAGCTGTAATGATACACACAAAGAGAGCAATAAACCACAAACTAGCATAATTGCTAATCTCTGGAATTATAAATTTTCCAGTAATTCAGTCACACGATCCAATGCAGATGTAGACATTGTTTTTGAAAGAGTGTGTGCACCTCCTCTTTGTGAACCTCTGCTTCAGATAAATAAGGATCGGTATGATCTTCTGTGGAGTTAGCGGGGGCATCCAGCTCAGAAAACCCATTTTTAGAAGCATCTGACGCCCCGTTGTCCGCTGCACCGGCCTGCGAAGCGAACCATCGACCCAGTTCTGCGAATTTCGGGTATTGGCCAATGACAATGCGATATGCCTCTGGCAGGAATCGACCCATTTGTTTCAGCTAACCCAACGACATGGTCTTCAATAGATTTCCCTGTGAAACTCGAGTGTGTTGCATTGCCAAGTTTTACGATAGGCAAAGGAATGATAACACTCTGATCATTTCTATCTATCAAGAGCGTACTCAGGCTTACCAGATTACCCAATTCAATAGGAATAAAACCAGAAGGCTGACGAGATTACCCAGATCTGGAGAAATGAAACCAGAATTGTGGTAAGAACGTTGCAGTTCCAGACATCCGGAGCGATGAAAGGCATTATAAAAATCACGGTCTCCAGAAATAAGCATATAGTTTGCTGGTGCAGGATTGTTCGCTGCCCAAAACAACACTTTGCTTTTGGAACATCATTTGAAATATTAGAATTACCCTTTTTCTCTGTTTGTTCAGAGTCCTGAATAGGATGATCAACCTGGCTTAGCAGCTCCCGCACCTTCTCAATATCAGCATCCTTGGCAGCTTGAACCAATCTGCCTTCAACATTGGCAAGCCGCTCCAACTTGAGCTTCTTAGATCGATCTTTTGCAGACCAAATAAAACTAGTGGTCCTCCATAGCAGAATACCCACATATATAGCTCCAACACAGTCAACACTGTAGTGATGTCTTTCACGGATTTCCCTTTGGGCACTATGTAAAACTAGAAACCATATTACTGCTGATGTCCAGCCTGGATAGGCTTCCATCCAGGCCATTGCTGTAAGCACCGCAACAAGCATATGACCACTATAAACAAGATCATTGCAACCACCACCAGCTCTCTTTAGAGTGTTGAACCATGATGTTTTCATCTGATGTTGATGAACTTGTAGGTCTCAAAATATTGACTAGAAATTTCATCCACCCCCAATCTGGTATTATTTCAGTTGGATATTCCTCAACAGGCACATTAACCATATCATGCTGAAGAAGCTGACGAATCATATTAGGATTAGAAGATTATGGCATATAATATTTCTGTGCCCAAGGATGAGGATGATTAGGAATATCAAATCGAGCAGAAGCACACCATGGCCGTGCAGATGGAAGCTTTAACACAGTCAAACAAAACAGAGAATTCTAACATCAGGAACAACATCAAGTAGTGGTGTAGACCAATAAGGGGAGCCCTTAACACTTGTACAATTGTCAATGGAAGCTTCTCATTCAAGGCCAAAAATAACAACTGTCCTGTGTCAGGAAGAGGAGGTGCTGTCCTGTGCCAGTGGAGGCCAAGGACAGCAGTGACGAACTGTACAGAGATGGCCTCCACAGCCAAGGGCGAGAGCATGAATAGCAACGATCCGACGAAAGGTAGTGCGCTTCGGAGCTCGGTTGACCAATGGGGATAGAAGGGTGCTCGACAAATAAATGCGAGGCAAGATCGCTGAAAAATGTTCAGGAAAGGCCCCTGCACAGCGTCACTCCATCGGCAATTTAGATCTGAGCAATCTCGATTCGAGGGTCTGCGCAGCAAGGGCCCTGTTTAGTTCCAACATATGCTCTCTCTCTCTGCCATAACTCATGCCTTCGCTCATGGCGACTTCTGGGGGAACCGCAACTGATCGTTGCCACATAGTATTGTCATACGCAATCAATCCTCCGACCTTCACCAGATCTATCAACCGCATGTGGTAATTCAGATAGTTGCCTTTGTCAGCATCTACAAACACGAAATCAAACGATCCGTGCATCTCCTCATTCTTAAGCATTTCATCTAGAAGTGGCAGAGACAGGCCGCCAGGAGACGGAAGAATGCAGCAGTATAGCAAAGCGGCACGAGGCACCCCACTGCCTTGGGAATTGACCTCTCACAGAGATTCGGTTCCCGGGGGTCACGTTGAAGAAGGCGGAGCTCCGTGTGAGAGGTGAGAGGTGCGATCGGTTGGATTCCTCGAAGGCAACGGAGAGTCCACAGGTTTCCTTGCAGCGCCTGATGCTGCTACTCTGCAGCGACCTGCCAGGCTCAACGGTGGCGCCGTTGCCGCCACCATTGCTGCCAGAGTTCGTCTTGTGACGGGACTGAAAAATTCTCTACACGCAGATCATTCTCGCTTTGATCTGTGGATCGATTTCTTTAGCTAAAACGCATCTGATGGTCTCTACCAGTCGGAAGCCTTCATTACTCTCTCCTCTCCTCGCTATGCCCTCTATTTTGTTCAACAAGCCCACAGTGAGGACATACACTAATGTGGTTGAGAGATTCTCTCAACCACACACTAAACTAGAAGAAACTAAATTCCTATTATGTAGGAACAAACTCCTCAAATGGAGAATTATAACCATAGACAAGTAGGAATTAATTATTTCCAACTTATTTCAGCGTGTTTGACTCTCTTGTATGTGGCGGAGATGACAGCTCGAAGTCTCTTGACATGGCTTTTAGCTCATTTCCTGCGCATCTGCGGACATAGCTTTCGCGGATTCACTGTACTTGCTGTAAATCTGAGCCAGTTACACAATTCTGAGTAGATTTTGTATGTTCTATACTTCACTGCATTTTCTGCAAGTGTTCCATCCTCGCCTCTATATGTAGTTTTTGTTACTGTTACGAGGTGCAGTTTGTAAGGGATAACCACTGGTTCGTGTAGAATTGAGAGCCCAAACTTGGGTACTATGTGCTGTTTTGGTTTAGTTTGCTGACTAAACCCAAGCTCTGTGTACAAGTAGTATGGAGCCACATAGGTTGCTTATCATTGATAAGCAGTTAAGTTGCATTTTGGAAAAAAAACCTGCTCAAGGTGTTTCTTGATAATTATGTCAATTTTCCTTCTTTTAGTACTATTTTTATGATTTTTTTGGGGTGGAAAGTATTTTGAAAATTGAAAAGTTAAATTGAGAAGATAAAAATCGAGTTTGAAATTAAGTTAAAAAAACCGTCTTTCATTCAATTAAAAATCTAAAAAAAAGTTAATAATTGAATTTCAATTGTACTTGTCAGAAAAGTTAGTATTTTTTTATGTGGGATAAATTGAAAAAGAAATAGTAAAAAGTAAAGGTAAAAAATTTCTGGAAGTGAAAGATATATTTTTGGTTGATTTGTTAGATATTGCCATTATATATAGTTTTAATTTGGTGGTAGTTTAAGAGGGTGGTCTTTGGGTGAGATTGAGATTTTAATTATTTTGGTATTTTTAACCTAAGTGGAAGTGTACTGCACTTCTTTTTTAGTAAGGATTAGGCATTTACATGGTTCTTTTGCTTTTAGTCTAAGTGGATTTGGAGGAAGTTTCCATCATAAAACTTAAATGGTAGGTTGGTAATATTGAGTGTGTAGTGTTAAAGAAATATTTTTTCATTTAACTAGCAAAGAGATTGTCATGAAAATGATTAGTGTGTTTAATGGAGTTTTTTTTATTTTTATTTTTAAGAGTTCAGTTACGACGATTTGTTGAGTTGGTGAAAGTGGGGAGCTGTTAATATCTTTCTTACATTTATGGTCTTTCTAATAATATGTTTATGCAGGTGTTACTTGTACACATGTAAAATTAAGATAAGTAGAAGCAAGACATTAAAAATAATTTTTTAATTTTAAGAGTTTGTTGAATTGGTGAAAGTGGAGAGATGTTAATGCCCTCTTTAGGTTTTTGGTCCTTCTAATGGTATCCTTGTACTTGTGTTAGTTGTAGAAAGGTAGAATTAGGCATACTCATTACATCTTGATAATAAGAAGCGAAAAAATAAAAGGATCTGGTTCTTTTTTGAAAGAAGATTATCTTTTTTTTCGCGAAGGAGGCCTTTGTTAAAGGACAACTCAATGCATACAACAAATGATTAGTGGGTGCTTATCTATGTGATTTTTTGTCGGGTTAAAATGTTTTTTCTCTGGTTAAGTTACACATTTTAACCAATAACATTAGGATCTTGATGTTAGCATTTGTATCACTCAAAAGTTCTCATAGTTAGAGTGCAATTGGTCCAACAATAATAATAGATTAATAATAGATTGAAATAAACAACTCTGATAAAGAGCAATGCATCATCAAGTGTTGGATTAGGATCTTCATGAAAGCAATATGTTTGTATTGATAATGGATTGAATATGTTTGTATTGATAATGGATTGGATTGATTAAAAATGAGGGGTAGACTCCTTTTAATATAAACACCTCCCCTAACATAGTGGTGAGTCATTAAAGCATTTAACTAGCACCTTGCTATTAAGATGCTAATACTCAAGAATGCCATTAACAAACAACATTGACTAAGTGAAGGGGCATTAATGAGCTTACAATCAAAATGTCTCATATACAAATATGTTGTATATTGGCGCACAATAACAACTCCCCAATTTGGTTTTCTTTCTCCCTCAATGTGTCCAAGTCCGACACTTGAATCCCCTTATCCGACGAATCTCTAATCCACTTGTCAGGTTACTTAGATAGTCATTGAGTGAGAATGACTATATATAAGAGATTCATACTGTCATTATTACATATATTTAACTTATGATTATCAATTTCAAAACCGTTTTGATGACATTTATTATTTTTCTAAAGATAAAATATATGTAAATGGAAGGTCAACGTTGTAATGAGCTTATATAGCCATTGAGTGAGAATGACTATATAAGAGATTAGTAGAGTCATTATTACACATATTTAACTTATGGTTATTGTGTTTAAATGTCTCATGTTCTTAGCAGTTGAGTGAGAATGACTATATATGAGAGATTAGTAGAGTCATTATTACACATACTTAACTTATGGTTACTGTGTTTAAATGTCTCAGGGTCTTTAGATTTCTTCTTATAATATTCGAGGATTCTTATGTGATTCATCACTATTATTATATTTTTGGGATTTGTAATCAATGCTCATATATGGGCTATATTTATCTTGTGTTATTATGATTTATGTTCATTACCTAGAGTATCACACTGTATGATTCTTGGTTTCAACTTCAAACTTCACCTTTATTGTTTCTTAAACATGAAAAAAGAGCGAGATTGGCAAGTTATACTGAATATATTTTGTACTATGATCAAAATTTCAGGGCATGGGTGCAAGAAGTTTGGAGTTACAATTTGCACAATTTAAAGTTTTGTTAGGCTTAGTAAGGTTTGTTAGGATTTAAACTCTCTCTTAGAGGTAAAAGTCCTAAGCCTAGTGAGAGAGTCAAAGAGCAACTATCAAGCAAGGCACTCACTATCACTTCAGTGACATTACCTTTGACTTAAAGAGTAAGGAAAATGCTTCCTATCCCAAAGAGAGTTTTTCTATAAGCCAAGCTAATTAGGTCTAATAGTACTAAAATTGACTTTGTGTAATCAAACTTTGACTAAGACAATATGGCATCCAAAAGATGCACCAAATCACCTATTAAATTAAAGTTGCAAAGTACTCCGTTTATACCAATAACTTACCCATTGTTATGCTGGAAAATTAAAAAATTCTTATTCAAGGAAGCAAGAAATGCACCAAATCACCAATTAAATTAAAGTTGCAAAGTGCGAAGTATTCAATTTAGACCCATAACTTATCAAGTACTATGTACTATGCTGGAAAATAAAAAGTTTCTTGCTCAAAGAAGCATTCAAGTGCTCATGAAAGTGAAGGGTCATACTACAGATCATAAACTGATACTTGCAAAGAAAGACGACTTAAAAGATCACTCACGATGATTACATTCTTAATATTGTCTTAAATTGGAGACATCTGCAGTGAATGACCTAACAGTTCAAAGAAATTAGGTATACTAATAGTCAGGACATTTAGCATAACAACATTATCGTCACATCTTAACAATGTATCTTAGGGATGAAAATATCTCAAATGATAGCCACAAAAGCACAATTTTGGTAATGCACTAAGAGAGTTATGTTGCAGTTTTGTTCATGAAATAACTTCCAGGTAATCAGTGAAATATGCCAAGCATTGTAAATTCCTCTGATAAGAAAATATACAATCACCATATACCATTGAATATGAGGTATGAGAACAGATTTAAAATGTTCATAATAGCGGAGCCTTGTGGGTTGTTAGAACATTGTTATAGTGTCAGATGGCATTACAGAACCTTAGAAAGTGACGACATTCAAAATGCAATTAACAACCATTAACCATACTTTTGAAGGCACAAAAAATTCTATGCTTGGGAGAATTCAAATCAAAAGGGAACAATGAAATTAGAGATTCGATCCATGATATGAGCCTTCAGATTAGGGTACTTAACATGTCACTGCATCAATTTAGAGATGTAAACAATTCCATTTTTTAACAAAAGATGCCTCAGATCAACAAACCTATTGTAAAATGATGTTTCAACATTTCTGTTGTTGTTTTGATCAATTTGACATTAATTAAAATTACATGATTTCGAGAATTACAATGAATTCTCGTCGATGCCACTTATTGCTTCTGGAAAACACCTAAAACCTAGAAATGATAACAATCACTGGAATCGATCCCTTTGTAGGAGGTCGGGAGGGCATCTCCATTCCCGAGCAGCTTCTTTGTTTCTTCCACAGAATTGGTATTTTCACTTGGGATAAGCTCATCTCTGCCTGGCACGGTCCTATCCCCTATGGAAGGAGGCCTATGATCTCAGCATGCCGGCTCCTCTGGCTGGTCTTTGGAACTCCGTCATCTTATATCTGAAAGGTTGTGGTTTTCATCGTTTTGGGACTACAGACTATCTGATATGGTCAGTTCCTAATGCAAAATTGGCTGTTCAAGTAAAAGACATCTACTCTAATCTGATTAGTCCTAAGGCCTTTTGCTGCAGTTCGATTTTTCCTCCGCTTTTGTGGAAATCAGGCTGCCCTCCGAAATCAATTTTTTTCTCGTGGCTTGTGTTCTACCACAAAAATTTGACATAGGAGCATTTGAGAAAAAGGAACTGGCACGGGCGAGCAGATGCGCGATGTGTGACTCTCACGAGGAATCCAACTTTCACATGTTTTTCCAATGTCAATCTGTGCTGCAAATCTGGCAAGTCTTGGCAAATCTATTTGATTTCCCTCTCATTGTTTTTATTTCCACTCAGGCAGCGTTTGAGTGGTGGAGCGCGCAAAAAGAATCATGGAGACCTATGATTATTATTGTTCTGTGGTGTGCTTGGAAATGGCGGAAGAGCAAGATTTTCAAGGAATCAAAGTCCCCTTTCATGTCTATCTTGCAGCATATCATCTCGGTCTATGATTCTATTCCATAAAAACAGCCCAAAATGCAGAAAGGCTACAACACTGAGGATCTATGCTTCCGCTTAGAGACTCCAAGGGCGTTTTTTGACAGTGTAGAACAACAAAAAATTTGTGGATGTGGGGTTCACATCATTATGAACAAGAATATGCAATACTTTATTTCATGGAATGGAGGGAGGGGCTCAAATAGCTTGGCGGAGGTGTATGCTTTTTGCACTTTTTTGATATCCAGTCTATTTCTATCTTTGGTGATTCAAAATCTGTGATCGATCATGTCATGGGTTCTAGCCACATCAGATGCCCCCACCTAGCAGGCTGGTTGGACAGGATCATGTTTTACTGGGGTCTCATGAAAGACAACTCAATTCAGCACATCTGCTGCGATCAAAATCAGCGAGCGGATTTTCTGTCAAAGGAGGGTTTGTTTCTCGGGACAGGGTCCTGGTCCTTGAAGTTTACTCTCAATGAGAATTCCTGGCTCATCCAGGATTTCTCCATTCCTGGCTGCTGACCTTTTCTATGCCTTTTCCTTATTATCATCTTTTGCTTCTATATGTTTTGATCATGTCATGATATATTGATGCCCAGTGGTATCTCTGATCTAGTTTCTCTTGTCTGAATAAATCTAATATGCTGTCACATATACACAGTTTTGTTTTATGTATGATGCTCTTTTTGGAAATTTTTGTCATCAATTTTGCATCCTAAAAATCAAGATCATACACCTACTAAATGCTGTTATATGTACAATCTGGAACTTATATTCTCTCAATATAATTTATATGATGCTTTTTCGTTCTGAAATCAATATTCAGAACACTAACAAATATCTTAAAATGCCAATGCTATGATGAATGGGTAAAGCATTCGAACAAACACATGCTTTGTATTGTCAAGGCATGTAGATCATAATGAGACCTCAAAAATATATCCAACAAAGACACTGAGTATTCAGTTTGATCAGGGCCTGGTCAGAATTATGGTTACTTCAGCAGAGATGTCACATATGTAAAATTGTAGTTGCAAATAGATTGTTTAGTTGTTTTTTGTTGTGTTTTTTTTGTTTTGTTTGTTTGTTTTTCTTTTCCTGTTTCTGGTGAGCTTTGATACTTTGTGAAATTGTAGTTGAAGAAATACATAATAGATCTCATTAGAAAGTTAGAAAACAATGAACAAAATTTACAAGTAAAAAAGTGGAAAGAAAATTGAGAAAAAATTAATGAATTTTATTTATTCACAATTTCATAAGAAATTACAATTCAATACAATATATTAACCATAACTGAACTAATATAATAGTGAATTTAGAGAGATATAAACATGTACTGAAAAAAACTCTCAATTAATTGTCCATACAATAATGAGTTGCAAGTGAAGATCAATAGAACTCATACGTACATCTGTAAAATGGCCTCTGGATGATAACAACTAGGCACTCCACTCACTAATTAACTCAAATAAGTGTATCTTATGTCTAATAACAAAAATAAAATTTTATCACTGCCACATAGCATTTATACCATTTATGTCACAGGAGTATCATTCAGCCAGCCTTCAAAACAACAGTTAAACTCAAGCACAAAATAATACACTGATGTCAGAATGTATAACGGAAGCAAGTGATGAATACGATGCACCCAAGAGTATAGCGTTCAAGAAATAAAACTCTTTGGGAGTTTGGAGATCAGGGTTACAGAAAACAAATTGATGTCAAGCCATCGCACAACAACAGGTGTAACTAATAAGCATATTAATCAGAAACATTTTATTTTTTATTTTTTTAATGATTTATTTATAGCACAGTTTGAATGTTTTTTTGGAATAGTTTTAATTTTTGGAAAAATCTGATTATATTTGGACTTTTAAAATAAGATAATTTAATATTTGAAAATTAACTTTTATATCCGATTTTTTTTTCATTAAATTTAAAATTAAAATTTAATAAAAACTAAACCTCTCACAAACTAACTAATCTACTCTTCTTAAATATATTAATACTAACTCAAATCTTTATATTACAATACAAAACATAACAGTCCAGTGAATATATTTCATTAAAAAAACAATGATGTAATGAAGTGATATGGGTCCATATGAGCAGAAACAATATGGCATCAACAGAGATGTTTAATTTGCAGGTTAACAACGAGGACAAAGAAAATGATATGTCTAGTGAATAATGAATTATTTCAGTAGATTGACCGCGACTCCTATTTTAGACTTTATAGTATTTTAAATGTGGCTTGACATGGTTGCTCATATCCAGAGCATATTGATCTCCGTTTCTTTTTCAATGACAGTAACACGATGACGTGTTATATCGGAGTATTAAGCGACTATGTCAAACCGCATTTAAAATGCTATAAATTCTGAAATAAGAGTACATTGACAGCATTCAAAGACCAGATTTTAACCTTGACAAGAGTGATCAGCAGGCATATTACTGGTGCTCGTGGCAAAGAACAAGAGTCAATTCAAAGCATTCACGTGTATGTTGGCATGAATATTATAAAGTAATGCTCACTGCGTAGAATTATTTATACTTCATTAGTAACAATATGAACGCTATTTCTTGTAAACGTTCAGGGGTTATTGCAATCATCTACTACGTCTGAAACTAGCGTATAGATGCTAAGGCTTTAAGATCTCACACTAATAAAACAGATAATATTTATTATTAAAAAATGCAAGCCTTCCAAAATTCCGATGCAGTAGAGTATATATAACCATAAAAAATTGATTAATCTTTTATTTTATTTTTGGATTTTTTCAACCATGAACATTTAATTAATATTAATAAGGATGGTAAATAAAATAAAATATATAAAATGTTTAAAGAGGATGACATGAATTTGGATGCAGTACAGTATATATAACCATCAACATTAATAATAAAATGTTAAAATTAGCAATTGCACCAAATGTTGCAAAAGAAACGTCCTAAGGCATAAATTCTAGAAGAATCATGACATATAGAAGATCACTAAATATAAAATTAATAAACAAAATTCCATTCAAAAGCAAAAAGATAAAGAGAAATCACTTATATGATGTTAAATTTATAGATTCTAATAGCCTTTCCAATATATATTGCCTCTCAAACTTCAAAGATGCCCTTTCAAGTTCTAGCAAAAAATATTTGATCAAAAAGATGCTCTTTTTCAATATTGAAAAGTCTCATTTGTTCAAAAGCTTACAATGGTTTACCACTTTCTCTTAAAGTGATTGGAGTTGCATTTTCTTGTCCTTGCTTTACTTGGCTTAGGCATTTGCACTGGTTTGTGACACAAGAGGTTTATTCAAAGGTTTTTTTCCAAAATGACAAATTCAAAATTTACCATTGGATGAAATAGGTTTATTCAAAGTTTTTTTCCAAAATAACAAATTCAAAATTTACTATTGGATGAAATAGTAAAAAACAGAGCTACGAAATAAATATATCAATAAGGATAGTCACTGACACAACAACTTTACATATTTAGGATAGTGACATAGAAACTTTACACTATGTACACTCTTTGATAGGAGAGAACTGGATTTTATTGAGCATTGATTAAATAATTCTTTTAGCTGACATAACAACTTTGATCCACTATTCATAGGTACCATGGTTTACTGTCATCCATTATAGAGGAGCCTATTTTCCTTTCCCACATATTGTGCCTTGTCTTTGTAGCACATGATGTTTTCTATTTTGATTAAGTTAGGATCCTAGAGAATTCTCAATCCATTGAGGAATCCTTTGGATGGTATCACTATTACTTTACATGTGTTCTAACATATCTTCACAAGAGAGGATGATTGTTTTCTTGTCACACTTTGTTTCTTGTAGTTCAACACCATAGTGGAGTGGGTTTTTCCTGATTAATTATTATCTTTAACATGTGATGTTTTCTAGATGTGTTGAGACCTCGTATGTTCAAATAGAGAACAATCATTGGTAACTTAGGATGAGAAGGGAGGTACTCATCTTTTAGGTTAATGGCCTATTATGGTTCTACTAAGAGTCTTTTGACTTTATTTAGTTTCTATTTTGTATATTTTCATATTCCATTGCTCTCCCGTGCATTCATTTATCTTACTTTGATATTTGAGAGAGGTCATAATACCTAGTCCTTTAACTTCATTAGATTTTTAGGATGACTTAACAAATTTGATATTTCTTCCTAGATATTTCTTTTTTCAACTACTATAATTTCTATAATTATTGAAATTATAGATTTTCCAAGTTATATTCTCCATGATCCACTAAGGGGGTTAGGATGTCAATCTACATCATTTAATTCTCCCTTTCTATTTTATGTGATTCTTCCTTAGAATCTTGAAGTTCCTCTTCCTTTGTCTCAAGTTTTTCTCTAAGTTATTGGATTAGTAAGTTTTTATTTAAGATATTGGATTAGTAATGGAGAGCGTAGGTGATTTTTTTTTTTTTGGTTTAACCTTTTGGAGTTGTGTGGGGTTTATTTTGGTGAAAACTAAGGGCTCACCTACTCATAGTCCAAGATTTGCACTAAAATGGAATGTACTCATAGTCCAAGTTTTGGATCCAATCTATATCTTGGTAGCATATGTTGATAGATTCAGGAAGCACTCCATTCACATTCACATACACACAAATATGAACATATGAGGTGTAATAATCCATTATAGTAAGTTATGAAACTTTATCATGGAGGAGCATCCAGCTAGGCCACTATGATCGGGTGTTGGTCTCTGCCAGGGTGGACAATTCTATTAGCATATTGGTTTCTTTATGTTTAGTTTGTCAAAATAGGATGTAGGATTTTGTTTTTCTTTTTAATCTTAGTATTAGTTAAGGACAGTTTGATCGGTTAGGATCACTAGTTTGCTTGTCTTTAATCAACAGTAGGTTAATAACTGTTCTATCATTTTAAAGAAAAAAAACCAATATGTTCAATGTAAAATCTTGCTGCATAGGCAGAACCGAATACAAGCATAGTTATGTAACTAATAAGAATTACAACTGAAAAAGTAACTACACAGTTCAGGTAACTGTGAATAGAAGCTATAAATGTACATGAGAAAATCATTGAAAAGGTTCAACATTTAGCATACAAGCATTGATGATAAAAGAGCAAACAATTCAAATCCATCCGTGTAACCATAACATTTTTCTTTATTGCTTCCTAATTCACCGAACAATCAGAGTAATTGACACAGTGCATGCAGACTGGTTTATCTATTTTTCTTTTTCTAAAGAAACAGAGTCCAGACAGCGAGACCGTAACGAATTTCCAGAATGAGGGTTTGTAACCCCTGAAGGGAAATTAACAGTGAATGTACAGGAGCAAACACAAGCAATTTGGACGAAATTGAACACATACGCACAGTCATACAAGTCACAAACTATTTTCCTTAATTTTGAATCCGTCCACCTGAACGAATACAAGAGTGTCTACAGTGCTTTCTGTTTATTAAAGAAATTATGAATACGACCACAAGATAACAAGCACAGTTCGAGGGCATTCCAGTTAGAACGAGAGTAACAACAATCAACAATTACCATAAAACCAGAGGTAATTCAAAACCAACGATTTCCCTGTAATTACTTTCCAATTATAACATAAAATGTCTAAATATACATAGCAGAGTTCGAATGTAGTTTACAAACAGTCACAAACCCAAAGACTGACAAACCCTAGACGAGGGTTTTGGGAAATGGCTCCCATATTAATTTTTTTTTTACAGTCAACAAGCACAGTAACTAAGGAAGCCTGCATTAAAAAGATGACCAGGACGTTGGACTACAATTGAGGGACAACAACGAACAACCGTTGAGAAAACCAGACCCTCACAAAAAAACTTACAGGCCCTAACCCCAAAACCAAAAATTGGTAACGGTGACAAAGCCTACAAGGCAGAGGCTGAAGTGACTGCTACAGATACGCCCAACTGTAAACTTGTAACTTGCAAAAGAATCAAAAACCAACTGTGAGTGAACTGTCGACAATGGGAGGAAAAAACAGTGCATGAATGTATGTGAGAGAGGGATACATTTCCTTACATGAAGGGTTTGCAACGTGAACAGAGCAAAGGCCATTGAGCCATGAAACCCAGACATTGACTGAGACAAAGGAGCAACGACATTAGAAGCAGAACAACGAAAAGAGCAAATTGAATCATGGACGGACGAAGTTACCTGCAGTAAAGCCAAAGACCGGAGAGCGCCATTGTTTTACAACCTGAGTGCATGCTAAACCACTGAGATTTACCAGCAAGACGACCTCATACCAGAAATAGAGACTGTGGATCAAAGACCAGTTAAACAGTTGTAGAAGAAGTACAAGAATTTACTCACACAGGTGACAAAACCATCTTTGTTTGCATAATGAACCAGGACCAAAAGTTATCTAGGCGAATGTAAGAGCCAAACCCTTAGACAAAGAAATCCTGAACAACAGTTGCAGCGCAGATGCATGCATAGGCAACATAACCTTACCAGAGCAAACCCTCGACAACAAAGAGCAAAGAGCAGAAATGATCGAGTGATAGTCGAAGGGAAGGTTTTGGCGTGAACGAGGAGCAGGAAATGCAACCCAAGGCATAGTACAACACATTAATTACACACATAATTGCCACCATATCAAGTTCCAGAAATATCCGAGGTCGAGTCATTAATTATAACCTAATCCACAATTAATCATTCTTTATATCATTTAATCAACGACTAATCTAAACAATGTTGGGCTGGTCCCATCACTTAAACAAAGGATCTTAGGGTGTTTT
Source organism: Pinus taeda (assembly GCA_000404065.3). Lineage (NCBI taxonomy): Eukaryota > Viridiplantae > Streptophyta > Pinopsida > Pinales > Pinaceae > Pinus > Pinus taeda. The sequence goes on along the minus strand of APFE031325297.1, from coordinate 42,151 downwards.
CGACACCTTCAATAGTTTATTGTTCCTAGAATTCCAAAGGTAATTCATTTTGTTACAAACAAAGACTTTAATGAATGTTTCTTTATTTAGACTAAATCATATTTTTCAGTGTCTCATATGTAGACTAGTTGAATTGGAAAAAATAGTGTCGTCTAAAAATATGCTCATTGTCTTCCACATAGGTGAAGAAACCCTTGGAGCCTATTTTGAGATCATTTTGTCCTTTCATTTTGCATGTAGTATTGACCTATCATGTGAGGTATTTTTAAGAGGGCCAAATCACCATGAATTTTCCAACAACTGTGGTCATTTTATTAGATGTGGTTACCCACATTTGGAGATGTTCCATCATACTTTAGGTTCTCCTTCACTTTGGCCAAGCAACCACTATGTAGTTTTAAGGCTATCTTCCTCTCACCAAGTGAGTCTATGGTGGTATCCAATCCTTCCCTGCACCACTCTTTCCATTCAAAGGTTGTTTGACAAAAAAATACCACATCATGCCACATCCTTGAAAGATAATGTGTCCTTTTCCGACAAGGAGTGGGGCATTGACATGCTTCAAAAAGGACACACTGATGTAAAAAACCAGAAAATGTTCAAGTAATAAGAACCAAAGTGTAACATAGTACCTAAACCAAAAAAGATTGGAAGCATCATCATCATTTCTCAAAATAAAGACTATATTTAGATCCTATTAATTAAACATAAAAAGCTATATAATTTAAATTACAAATTCATAGTATTTTTTTTTTCAAATAAAAATATTTGAATGAAATTTTATACTTTCCATATTTATATAAAACTATAAAATAATTCATATTTAAAAAATTATCACATTTTTTCTTCTAATTTTTATAGAGATAATTAATTTATAATATTAATGAAATAATAATAAATCTTACACTATTATATTATAATTAACCTTAAAAAAATAATCAATTTACTCTACTATTTAATTTTTATAAACAAATAAAAATCTTCATAAATGTCTTTCATTTAAATTAAAAAAATATTAGTTGAGAAAAATTATTCTCATATAATTATAAAATACTTGATCCAATTCTTTTTTGTTTTTTTTTTTGGTAGGTAAGCACCTACGGGGGATTTGAACCAATGACCTATAGCAAGGAGTGCCTTAACAGTACATCCATTCACCATCAATCCAAAGCCCTCTGGGAAGCTTGATCCAATTATTTACTCATAATTCACTTACGTAAATTTGATGCCATTCACATATTGTCATGCATGGAGAGCTTCGTTACATCTCAGGTGTAACTATCAAAATATCAGTAGTAAGATTAATGTGCCGAAAAACACTTAGCTTTAGAATGGAAGTTATAGAAGACTTTGAATTGATATTTATGATGAAAGTTCTATGGTGGTTGTTTGCCTTTTATTATCAAAAAAATAGATGATCCATACTATGTTGGGGCAACCTCTTTTCTTTGACCATACAACCCACCTTTTTCTGCGTAGCTGCAATGGCTTTCTCTTATCTGTTAAATAGAGTTGCACGTTACAACAACATAATCTACTTGCACGTTACAACAACATAATCTACCTGTAAGCTCTAGACCCGTGGCCACGAGCAAAGGAGAAACAAAGGTTCTAGAGTGCGTCCTGCACCACAGTTAATTCTCTAATGCTCGTCAATTTGGAGGCTCTTGTTGGGATTTTCTCCAATGACCATCATATATATCTCATGGAAGTTGATAGATTCCCAGAAAATCCTTGAAATTGCCTAGTATCAAATGGGAAAGATCTCGATGAAATGTGTTCACATGCTAAACTTTTAGAGACACTGAACTTCAAAATAGAAACTACTAAAAATAAATAAAACAATTAGTTAGTACTTTATTTTTCATAACATTGTATTTTCAAATTCAAGTTATATTAATATAAATATGAAAAAATGGATTAATTAAAATTTAAATAAAATTAAATCTCATTATAAACATTTATGGTAGTTGTTTGTAATATATATAAATTTATAAAAATACAACTATCTAACGTGTCAATAATTTTGTAAAAATATTAATTTAAAATTAAAAAAGTGTCGTATAAATAGTAATATTTACTTTTAAAATATTTTTGGGATTTGAAGAATATTTTGCAACTTATTATATATATAATTATTTAAAAATACAAGCTAAATACTAATACATCTCGGCTGTCTGGGCACTCATCGCTACACAACCATACAAACCTTTAACTGTAATCTTACTTTCTGCAAATAATACACAGTTGAAAAACCACACTTGTTGTAATAGATTCAACCCCTGTTGTAACAAATTCAACCTGGGCACCCTCCAAATATGATCTCGTCATGTTATAACCCAACAATCCAGCAACACCCGGACGTTGTTGCCTTGGCGCACAAAGATGATTATCCCTGACACCATCGCTGGTGACATGCCCATTATTGTTACCCAACAGTGTAGTTGTCCCATTATTGTTACCCCAACAATATGGTTGTCCCGACGAGGCTTCCCACCCACAAAAAAACCCATCTCGGCTGTCAAACCCTGAAACCCTATCTGCAGTGGAGCTCCATAGACACTGGCTGCATCGCTTCGGAACCAGGTCACCAGTTCAGACACAGGGTTGCCGCTCGAGTAAAAAACAATGTAGTCATTGCAGCTGAAAAACAATACAAAAATAGTGCAACCATTGCAGCTGAAAACAATACACTGTGAAAGCTTATTGTCTATCAGAGGATGCCTGGCGAACACCTTGGAGAGCTTATCGTCTACCCTACACTGTGAATTTAAATAAATATATTTAAATGTGAACTCAATTGCATCATTTAGATCAAACTTCATTTCCAATGCTAAGTGCACATTCAAATTTGAAAAATGGTAATGGATTTAAAACCTTTGGGCGTCAAGCTTTAAGAGAAAGATGCCATCATACAAATGGTAGAGACTCACATAATAGTTAGGTCATTGTGTTATTATTGGTATAGGTTTTGTCACGACACCACACTAGTGGCGACTTTAAGTCCACTTGTGAGCAAGATGCGACACTGACTAATTTTTTTTGTTTCATCACTACTCAAGCTTTCAGACTAAGCCTATTACTAACACTTAGCCAAATTATTGTTCAAGTGTTCTCTTACTTAGTTATACAGTGGAATTAACATTTACTTGGTTCACTTATCTTCTTTTAACATTTACTTCATAACATGTATGATCCAATAAACATCAATAAAAAACTATACACACAAGATTATGAAGGGAGGAGGAAATTCCCCAAAAAAGCTTGCCCCAAATGTCAAAATATAATACAAACGTATTTTACAAGTTTACAATGATGTGGAAGTTGCCTAGTTGCATCAGCAACTCACCCACAAAGTTATGCCCAAACCATGCAACTTCTGCCTGCACTGCCGACCTTGCTGTGTAGTCATGTCTGCACTGCGAAGACGTGCCACCTTTTCCCACGCTACTTTCCGAACTCGTGCAACACTTGCCTGCACCATCAAGGAAACCCAAATATTCATTCAGTTGAACTGCTGAAACACCTGTTCAGAAATCTGCACTACCCGCCCTAAGCAGGCACATGGCCCGACCACTGCTTGTTGCACGTGGCCACCCTGCGATGTCCTGAACTATTCCACATGCCCTGAAATTGCCCATATTGTTCTACCGTTCACCCCTCACCCCTCGCCCTTTTCCCTTCGCTCTGAAGTTGTGAAAATGCTTCTTGGTTGAATGGTTGATGGTTCGATGGTGCCTTGGTGGACTATCCTCCGTGCCAATATATATGCGTTTGACCCACTATAATTTTCCAATTGACGTGTCCATTCATGCCTTGAGCTGACTTGAACACATTTTCCTTGGTCCGACCTGTGGGTCGCTCCCCTTGAGCACGTTATGTTGGTCACTCGCCTCATCTGCACGTCATGCTCGCCCATCACTTGCCTTGATCTACTGCTACACGTCGCACACTCTTCCTGAGTTGGGTGGGCGCTCGTTGCTATGGGCCGCTCATGCCTCACGCTAAACAGGGGTGTGCTTTACCGCCGACTCGCTCGTTCGATTAGATGTGCCTGACTTGCTTGTCACACATCAAAACGGGCGTGCGCCCCTCAATTTGGTTTGGTTAAATGCGCCTACTATGCCCGTTAGTTTTTCGACTCTTCTCATGTTGGTGGTGTTGGCATTATGATACATGTGTTGTACTTGATGGCAACCCACTTGTAGCAGAAAAACTCACTTGTATATGGTAACTAGATGAATCTACGTAACTAGATGAATCTACAGGAGAGATATCAGATGTGACAAAATGCATGGCAGTTGTGTTTATAGATGTGACAAAATGCAAGGTAGTTCAAAGGAATCATTTCGGAAGTAATATGGCAAATCACATTATAACAAGTCTATTAAGAGGGAACAAAGTAATGGTACAAAAGAATAGGATGAAGGAACAAAGGACTACAGATCAGAATCAAGAAATTGAAGAAAGAGAATGGTTTAAGAAGTATACGCTGGTTCACCTTGTCCAAGTAGCGTATATGATGCACGAACATACGAGCACTCATAATTAAAGGAGGAATCCAAAGCGAAGCGGAGCAAGGAGGACGTGGACCATCGAAGCAAACAAGGGAAATTCTGCTATAATAGAGCTTGTTTGATGGAAGCGATAAGTCTCTAGAAGACTTTATGAAATGTAATCTGCCACATATGTATGCATGTAGAGAGAATTAGGGACAGTTGAGTGATTCATGGAGAGGATTTGATCGGATCCTTCATAGTGATACAATCCACTGTTTCCTTATATATATATTGATGAACTTCCGTGTTCAAGTAGATAGAGAGCAATAGATAGAATTTGTGTAACCAGAGTGTGGGGTACAATGTAGTTGAAGGAGAACTTGTGACTAAGGCTGAAATGCCTTAGAATGTAACTATGCTGTGTATAATAGAAAAGTGTGTGTTCTGTGTGAAAGTGTTCACTTATGTGTTATCGTATAGCTAGTCTAAATGTTCAATGTTGCAGGTTTTGATCGACCATCGATCACTGAAAGATCGATGGCGATGCAATCATAAAACAAAGATATCGAGTTAATTTTGATGTCGTGTATAGATAGAGTTGGTGGCAGAACTGTGTTTTAACGCAACAATCCATCGAAGGTGAGTGATATTAAATTAAGGAGGAAACAAACGAATTATGGCCTAAGCGAATCAATTTAATGCTTCCGATAAAGAGTGGGCCATAACCCACAAGCCTCAAGATCAAAATTTGTAAATGAAAGGGGAAATTGGTTTACCACCAAAATCTCCTTTCACCAAGTCGTATCAAAGCAGGGAAAGGTTAAGGGAAAGTTTTCCTATGAGAAGGAAGAAAGAGTGCAAGCAGAAGGAGAAGGAGGTACAGTTGTGTTGGAGACTGGAGAGTTATGGTATTTATTGTTGTGCAGAGAACGATAGCGGAAGGTGAGAAGACTTGCAGCAAACCTAGAGCAAGGAGTGCTCAATTGGTTCCAGAGGAGAGAACCAGAAGGATGCCAAAAGACTAAGCTCAAGAGAAAGCTTGGTGAGGTATCGTGTAGCAGAGGAGGACTGTTACTGTAGAGGTTGGTTGCAGCTCACAAAAGATCATGAAGGCAGTTCCACTGAGAAGTGGGTAGAATTGCTAAGGACAAGGAGAATTATATGACCAGGAGGTCATAAATTTTTGTGCCTCGGGAGTCTGTTCCAGGATCATCCGAGCACTCATAATTAAAGGAGGAATCCAAAGCGGAGTGGAGCAAGGAGGACATGGGCCATCAGAGCAAACTAGGGAAATTTTGTAGCTTCATGTTCCGAATTGTCCACAGTTTCTAGTGAGCTTTGATGTCGTATCCTTGTTTACAAAGATTCCCCTTGATGAAGTTGTTCATGTTATAAAGATGGCCACTGATCCTCAAACAACAAAGCTTGCAGAAATCTGTTTAAGGTCCACTTTCTTCAGTTTTCAAGATCACTATTATGAACAAATTTATGGAGTTGCCATGGGTTCCTCGCTCTCACCTATTGTCGCTAACCTATACATGGAGTACTTTGAAAGGAAAGCCCTTGACTCATTCCACTTGAAACCAGCTTGGTGGAAAAGATTTGTCGATGACACCAACCTGAATTGGACCCACGGAAGAACAGAGCTTGAGAAATTCTTTAATCATCTTAACTCTTTATCCTCTGAAATCAAATTTACTATGGAACTTGAAGAAAATGGTAAGATTCCCTTTCTCGATGTCCTGATCAGTAGAAGGGAGGATGGTACCTTGGGGCACCAGGTATATAGGAAGAAAGCTCACACTGATAGCTATCTTCATGCTGACTCTTACCATCATCCCTCACAGAAATCTGGCGTTCTAAACACCCTGGCTGTTAGGGCTTTCAGGATTTCTGACCCTGATCACCTGAAGGAGGAGATTGAACACTTAACCTCTATCTTCAAGAGCATTGGATACAAGGAGTGGAGCATCAAGAAAGCTATAAGAAGGGCTCAAGACAGGGCCCTCTCGAAGCGCACCCCCGAAGACAAAAAAGAAAAACAAGGGAGGGTTTACCTTCCATTCATCCAAGGGGTTACCGACAAGATCGCAAAAATATTAAAAAGGAGAAACATAGACACTCAATTTACAACATGTGGAACGATAAGGCAGATGATGAGGCCAGTTAAGGATAACATTGATCGTCAACAGCTCAAGGGAGTATACAAGATTGATTGCTCATGTGGGAGGAGTTATATTGGGGAAACAGGTCGATCTCTGAAAACCATGCTTAAAGAACACGCGGCTGACATAAAGAATGTAAGATCCCGTACATCAGCCCTTGCAGAGCACTCATCCAAGACCAAACATCATATGTGTTTGGAAGACGCCAGGGTAATTGCAAGGGAGGACAATTACCACAAAAGAAAAATCAGAGAAGCCATCGAAATTATGAAATTTCCGCAGAACCTCAACAGGGACAATGGTAGCGAAATCAGTGGAAACTAGTTCCCCCTGATTAGACAGATGAACCCCTCGAGAACCTTGGAAGCATGAAGATCGAAAGGACATTCCAGTCGGAAGGTTTGGTTTATTAATTAATTAATCAATTAATCAATGCAATTTAATTTAATTTAATTATTAATTATATTAATTAAATTAAATTAAATAACGGCTTAAATAAATAGAATTAATAATAAAAATAAATTTAATTATATTAATTAAATTAAATTAAATTTAATTCTATTAAATTAAATTAATATAATAAAATAATTCTATCTATATTATAAATTAAATAGAAATTAATAAAAAAATAATATAAAAATAAAAATTAATTATATTAATAAAGTAAATAAAATAAAATAAAATAATAATAAAAATAAGAATAAAATAGGTTAATCATCATAATAAATTAAAGCATATTAAATGATTAGGGTTTATTTATATATCAATGCAAATTAATTTAATTTAATTTAATTAATTATATTAATTAAATTAAATTAAATTAATGGCTTAAATAAATAGAATTAATAATAAAAATAAAAATTAATTATATTAATTAAATTAAATTAAATTAATTCTATTAAATTAAATTAAATTAAATTAATATAATAAAATTAATTCTATCTATATTATTAAATTTAATAGAACTAATAATTAGAATTAATAAAAAAAAATAATAATAAAAATTAATTATATTAATAAATTAATAATAAAAATAAGAATAAAATATGTTTAATCATCATAATAAATTAAAGCATATTAAATGATTTAGGGTTTATTTATATATCAATTAGGTTTTCTATTTTGATTTAATTTAACTAATTAATAAAATGAATTTAGCAAAATGAATAATTAATTTTAGTTTGTTAAAATCTAGGGTTAAAATTCTTATTAAAGTAATGGATTAATTAATTAATGTTAATAGAAATCTGATATTAATTAAAATTAAAATTAAAATTAAATATTTTTGAATCTAATTCAATATTATTAATATAAATATAAGTTCTTATTAAAAGAAGGAAAAAGAATAATCTGTGTCGGCCCTTATATTAGGGTTCTTTAGTTTATTTATTCCCAGGCGCTCAGCTCTTTCTCTCAAATGATCTTTCATTCATCCCTATCTTTCTGATTGGTCCTGATGATGGACCCCCTTTGGGGTTTGAAACGTCGGCAGAATGAAGTTGAAACTGTGGACAATCTGGAACATGAAGCTACAGAAAACTTCCACAGAGGCTTGAAATCAAATAGGGAAATTTTGTTATAATAGAGCTAGTTTGATGGAAGTGATAAGTCTCTAGAAGACTTTATTAAATGTAATATGCCACATATGTATGCATGTAGAGAGAATTAGGAACAGTTGAGTGATTCATGAAGAGGATTTGATTGGATCCTTCACAGTGATCTGATCCAATGTTTTCTTATATATATATTGATGAACCTGCGTGTTCAAGTAGATAGAAAGCAATAGATAGAATTTGTGTAAACAGAGTGTGGGATACAATGTAGTCAAAGGAGAACTTGTGACTAAGGGTGAAATGCCTTAAAATGTAACTATGCTATGTATAATAGAAAAGTGTGTGTTCTATGTGAAAGTGTTAACTTGTGTGTTATCGTATAGATAGTCTAAATGTTCAGTGTTGCAGGTTTTGATCGACCATCGATCACTGAAGGATCGATGGCGATCCAATCATAAAACAAAGATATTGAGTTAATTGTGATGTCGTGTATAGAAAGAGTTGGTGGCAGAACTATGTTTTAACGCAACAATCCATCAAAGGTGAGCGAGGTTAAATTAAGGAGGAAACAAACAAGAATGCACAGGAGTTGTTGGATCGATATGATCAATGGACATGATCATATCGCAAAGACAAAGGAATTGATATCGCATCGGTGGATTTATATGCAAAGGTGGTATACGGGGCGAGGCAAAACTGGTAAGTGGTAATATTGCGTGACCACTTGATTCCATTAGCCGCTCGACACGTAGTAGCGAGGAGAGAGGAAACCTATTTTCAAGCGGTTAATCCTCGTGCATGTTGCTCACCCGAAATGTTTGTGAGCCGTTAGATATGTTGCGAGTTAATCGATGGTGGAGGATCAGCGATTAGTTTCGTTGATCGGGTGTAACGTCAATGTTGGATCAGAGGATACAATGGATGGTCAAGATCTAATCACATATTGCAGAGTTGAAGGGCTAGCGGATGGTGTAATGGAATTCCGATATGCCGAAAGCGATAAGCGCCGATCAACGATCAAAGATCGGGCCAATCGGAGATTAGAGGAGGAGTGTAGCTGAAAAGAGAAGGATGAGAGGAACCGATGATAATTATAGATGTGGGCTTATAGATTTTGAAGTCTGGCCCAAGGGTTCATGTGGGGTTTTCTGCGTGATCCTGTGTATTTCTGCTAAAGTGTTGTGGTTCAGTTTTTTAAAGAAAATTCGATAAAGTATTGTATGGTCCCGGTTTAAAGGCTTATGGCCTAAGCGAATAAATTTAATGCTTCCGATAAAGAGTGGGCCATAACCCACAGGCCTCAGGATCAAAATTTGTAAATGAAAGGGGAAATTGGTTTCCCCCCAAAATCTCCTTTCATCAGTATACACGTGGGCCCATGGAAGGAAAGAAGCGTATATGTATGCACACACTTTTACAAAAGGAAAAGCGCATATGGGATGGAAAATCAAGGTTTTGGTCCAAGGTATTTGGTATGAGGTATTGGTCTGAGGTTTTGGTCCAAGATATTTGTCCAAGGTATTTGGTCCGAGGTATTGGTCTGAGGTTTTGGTCCAAGGTTTTGGCCCAAGGTATTGGTCCGAGGTATTTGGTCCAAGGTATTGGTTTGAGATATTTGGTCCGAGGTATTGGTCTAAGGTATTAGTCCTAAGTGGTTTTTGTCCAAGGTATTGAGAAAGGCCTAAAACTATATAAGGAGGAGAAGATCAAAGGGATAAGTGCACAAGTAATGAATATCTTATAAAGTGTTAGATGAAAAGAAAATATGCATGTTATGGGTTTCTGATGCTTTACTTGATCTAGACTAAATATGCACCTGAGCCTTTGATGATGGATGTGATCTAATGATGGATCAGGATCATAATGACTTATAATTATGTGATCTAATAATGGATGGGCTATATCTAATTGCTAACACATGTTTTATCCTTTATATGTGATGATATTGGTATGTCTAAAATCGGGAATTGCAACGAAGTTATAAGTAAGTATTTGCAGATCTATACGATGGTTCGCTTTAGTGAAGGTGCGTATACATGCTGGTTCGACTCTTCCAAGTAGTGTATGCAAAAGAAAAGCTTGATGTTCAAGGATGATTGATCTATTAGATCAGTGCTGCTATTTTGCTGCTGTCTGTCATTGAAGTCTTCTTAGATCTGAAAGTAAAACTGAATGCATAAAGAGTTTGTGTCTCATTGATTAATTGATTGAGAAAGAAGGGTGATCCTTGTTGTTATATGTTTAGAACTCTGTAATATGATAGTAGATCTTCAGAATGTTACTGATTGGTACAATTTGTGGTTCAGAGGTTTTATGATTCATTATATTTAGAGGTATACACGGGTTGGGAAAAAGGAAGTAGCGTATACACGCATGTTTACTTCATTAAAGGAGCGTATACATTCTGACACATGCCTTTTGAGGTTACAGTTAGTTTTGGTTGTTGATGTAGTGTTGTGGGTTCAGATCTGTGTACTGGTTATAGTGATCTGTCTGTTCCAGTTGATTGGTTGAATTTGATTAAGTTTGAATGAATGGTTGATTCAATTGTGAGATTGGTTCATCAACAACTGAATTTCATTAAGTTTGAATGAAGTAAGGAAGCAGTACAAGGAAAAGGAAGATCAATGTCAAAGGCTGCAGGATGAAGTGACATCATTGAGAAATGAAGTGAATGAAAAGGACACAACAACCAAGGAACTTATAGAAAGAACTAGCTACTGTGAAGGTCTTGAAGTTGTGGTCATTTCTCTAAAATAAGATCTCAAAAATTAAAATAAGAAGAATGAAGAACTACTCCAAGCATTTGAAGAACAAGAAAATGAAGTTCTCGAATTAAGGCAACAAGTGGAAGAAGGAAGAAAAGCTGAATAAATCATGAAAAATCAGTATCTTGAAAAGGAAGAGTAATAGCAGGTTGAGGTAAATATCCTAAAAGGTAAATTAGAAGAAAAGGATAAACTTTTATGATTTCAAGATAGTACTAAGATTTTGGATAATATTATTAGTAGTCAAAGGTCTCCTATCATCAAATCCGGTCTTGGTTTTCATGAAACTGTTGAAGGTGAATCTAGTTCACAAGATGAGATAGGGAACTTTAATGCAAAATCTGAAATGCTCAACAAGGAGATAAGAGGTCAACCCCATCAACAACCAAGGAAAGTAAGACTTCAAAGAAAGTCATTTACTCCTAACGATGGAAGTGATAATCAGTTCTTTCCTCTGATGAATAATGTTGAATGTTTTGTATGTCATAATTTTGGACATGTTGCAGCAAGATGCAGAAGTAGAATAGTTCAAGCTAATAACCATCACACATAAATATCATCAGTTTCCAGGTACTTTAAGGGATATTATCTTTCTTGCAATATGTTTGGTCACAAATCCATTGACTGCTTTAGAAGGAATATGAAACATATAAGATGTTATACTTGTGACAAGTTTGGGCATATAGAAAAAGAATGTAGGAGAAAATTTTGGCCAACATACCAAAAGGAACAAACATCATCACACTCCAAGGTATGGAAGAATAAGGAATTACAGATAGAAAGATGTGGCATAGCTTAGTATACAGACAAAACATACTTGGAAGGAATTGAAAGTATGAAATTTCAGTGTCCTAATTCTCATATGCAGTTATCATGAAGACAAGTCGTGTATATACGCGAATTAGAAGCTGCACAGTCGCATATATTTTGGTTTGATGAAGAAGCAGTGGGACAAACTCAGAAAAATGATTTGATATGGTTCAGAAAATTATCAATTATCTTTTATGTCTTGATGATTGATGACTACAGTATGTGGATGTTATTTAGAAGTGTTTTTGATCCTCATAAGTTGTTGATGACTTGATGTATATCTGATTGATGATGATGCCTTGATATTTCTTACTGATATATGCAATGATCAGATCTAACACTGACAGGTGGCACAAGTTCAGGGGGAGAATATGCTATGCTTTTAATATTTCATTGTTGGCATTATGTTTAGAAGTCTTTGGTACCTAATTATTCTTATCAATGGTGATGATTCTTATGTGGCTAAAGTGTTTAAATGATACATCATGCTATGTTACGGTTATGAGTTGTCTATACTTGTATTGCTTGGGGTTACATAGTTATTATTCAGATCAGATTTATGGGTGATTATGGATGACTTTTGATGATGCATACATTACATATATGTTGCTTACATGGTGATATTCATAAGGACAAGGAGAAGTACAAAGCTTGAGTACACAACTTCATTATTTGATGATGAGCCACTCATTTCTTTTATGTTGTTGTCATCATTCCTTCAAAGATGCATAAAGTTCATATGGTGCAATTATGATGCAAGATTCCTATAGTTCTTGGCTCTCACATGGCTGAGGATTGCTGCTACTGATGGTATCAATAAAGTTTGACAAATTACTATGGGCTCATGGTTTTCTAGATAGATATTTCTGGATACACATTATGTTGGATACATGGATGATTTCTTAAGTTTCATATTGATAAATATCATTGGTTGGCCAAGAGAATGGTGTTGTTACAGGTTCCATGAAGACATATCTATTTGAGACATGGATTACTTAGTCACATAATGATGATGAATTCTTACTTTCTGATGATAGGTTTGATACTCACATATGTTGATCATCATGGTTAATGCTTATCAGATAGGGGATGTTCCCTAGTGATGATACATGGTTGATATATTGAGGGTTCTTGTGGAAAGATCATGTAGTTCTTGATGGTGATGTTATGATCATAGATGATGACTATGGTGTTTTCACATGCATATGATATGATGTGAATTATTTTGTGTTACTTCTTGGAGATATGACATATGCTTAGTTGATTCATGGAAGGTTATGATAAGGCTCTTTCTACTAAGGAAACCAAGCAAGTTGATCTTGATAAGATCAAGAGGATGAGTTGATATCTATATATGACCTACTTTGTCATAGGTTGATGATATTTACTTTGTCATATCTTCAGAACTGATGATGGACATATACAGGTTGCAGGTCTGGATGTTGCTAATAGATTCTTATGGCACAGATCATATATGGTGTATGATAGTTCCTGATGACTATCATGGTCTTGTTTAGATCTTTGGTCTTTGGTATAAATGTCATGTATATCACTCGATGAAAAGGTCATATAAAGGCCCATGATGTAATAATATGTCTCTGTCTTTCATGGTCTTTTAATGAGTCCTTTTGGTCATATGATGTAATTTATACCCCCACTATGGATGGGAAGGATGATGTAATAATTTCTATATGTCAGTCATGTATAAACATTTGGTATATCCCCACTTGGTTGGGTAGATGAGTCAAATTTGGTATATCCCCACTTGGTTGGGATATTGATGTATGTATGAGTTATTGGTGATAGGAAGGTCATACTCACATAGTTGAGTTATAGAGTCACGTTATTCTTTTAGAAAATATATTTGCAGACTCTGCATGTGGTCAGGGGGAGAATGGATGGTATAGTGCATATCAACATGTACAAAGGGGGAGTTTAATAAAATAATTCAACATGTGCCTAGGGGGAGCATGATCAATGTTCATATTTAGCTATTCAGATATGAAAGTCTTCATTTTGGTTAGCCCTTTACCCTTTATATCAAAGGGGGAGAGTATATTGGTCCACCCTTTGCCCTTGATGTCAAAGGGGGAGAGTATTTTGGTGTTGCTTTTTATCTCTAACAGTTTCTACAACTTGCAATAATCAACACCAACATGGTTGCCATCAAGTCCAAAGGGGGAGATTGTTGGAATTATGATACATGTGTTGTACTTGATGGAAACCCACTTGTAGTAGAACAACTCACTTGTATATGGTAACTAGATGAATCTACGTAACTAGATGAATCTACAGGAGAGATATCAGATGTGACATAATGCATGGCAGTTTTGTTTACAGATGTGACAAAATGCAGGGAAGTTCAAAGGAATCATTTCAGAAGTAATATGGCAAATCACATTATAACAAGTCTATTCAGAGGGAACAAAGTAATGGTACAAAAGAATAGGATGAAGGAACAAAGGACTACAGATCAGAATCAAGGAATTGGAGAAAGAGAATGGTTTAAGAAGTATACACTGGTTCAGCTTGTCCAAGTAGCGTATACACGCGGGCTCATGGAACGAAAGAAGTGTATATGTATGCACGCACTTTCACAGAAGGAAAAGCACATATCGGATTGAAAATCAAGGTTTTGGTCCAAGGTATTTAGTCCAAGGTATTTGGTCCGAGTTATTGGTCTGAGGTTTTGGTCCGAGGTATTTGGTCTGAGGTTTTGGTCCGAGGTATTTGGTCCGAGGTATTGGTTTGAGGTTTTGGTCTGAGGTTTTGGTCCAAGGTATTGGTCCGAGGTATTTGGTTCAAGGTATTGGTCCAAGGTATTTGGTCCAAGGTATTTGTCCTAAGTGGTTTTGGTCCAAGATATTGAGAAAGGCCTAAAACTATACAAGGAGGAGAAGATCAAAGGGATAAGTGCACAAGTAATGAATATTTTATGAAGTGTTAGATCAAAAGAAAATATACATGTTATGGGTTTCTGATGCTTTGCTTGATCTAGACTAAATATGCACCTGAGAGTTTGATGATGGATGAGATCTAATGATGGATCAGGATCATGATGACTTATCATTATGTGATTTGATAATGTCCTTTATATGTGATGATCTGGGTATGTTTGAAATCGGGAATTGCATCGAAGTTATAAGTAAGTATTTGTAGATCTATACGCTGGTTCGCTTTGGTGAAGGTGCATAGACACGCTAGTTCGGCTCTTCCAAGTAATGTATGCAAAAGAAAAGCTTGATGTTCAAGAATGAAAGATCTATCAGATCAGTGCTGCTGTTTTACTATTTTATGTCAATGAAGTCTTCTTAGATTTGAAAGTAAAATAGAACGCATAAAGAGTTTTAAGTCTCATTGATTAATTGATTGAGAAAGAAGGGTGATCCTTGTTACTATCTATTTAGAACTCTATAATATGATAATAGATCTTCATAATGTCACTGATTGGTACAATTTTTGGTTCAGAGGTTTTATGATTTAGTATATTTATAGGTATACATAGGTTGGGAAAAATGAAGTAACGTATACACGCAAGTTTTCTTCATTAAAGGAGCATACACATTTTGACACATTCCTTTTGAGGTTACAATTAGTTCTGGTTGTTGATGCAGTATTCTTGGTTCATATCTGTGTACTGGTTACAATGATCTGTCTATTCCAGTTGATTGGTTGAATTTGATTAAGTTTGAATGAATGGCTGATTCGGTTGTGGCAGAGGTTCAGTGATTGTTTGATTCACTTGTGTCAGAGGTTCAGAGGTTTCAGTGATTGATTGTTTCAGTTATATCAGAGATTGATGATTGAGTTTCAGTTATATCAGAGATTGATTGGGTTTTAGTGATTGGTTAATGCAAATTTATTTGATGGTTGTATTGCAGTGGTGATTGATTTTGAGCTTCAATGTTACTAATGGGTCCAGTATGAAAATTGATGAAACGAGGCCTTCATGTGTATTGTTGTGTACCAGGAGCATCCAGTGTGAAAAATTATGAAACATGGTCCTTGGAGGACACTGAGGGTTGGAGCCTTTAGTGAGGAAGTCGAATCTTCCTGCCAGTAGTGGCTGGTGATTTGAATAGGGGGTTGGAGCTCCCTTCCAGTAGCAGCTGGAGAACGAGTGAAGGTTGTAGCCTTCTGTAGGTCGGAGCCTACGTACTAGTAAATATATCGTCTAGTACAAGAACTAGGGGGTTGTAGCTCCCTTCCAAAAGAATCTGGAGAAGGAGAGAAGGTTGTAGCCTTCTACAGGTGGGTGCATGCGTACTGGTATAATTATGTACTAGTACAATATTGTAAACATATTTTCTTATTAATAAAAGAAAACATAGATGAGAGCAGTAGGTGGTTTTCACCCACATTGAGTTTCCACCTTAAATCTTGGTGTTCATGTGTGTTGCTTATGTGGAATGGTTTATTCTATTATTACTGCACACGGTTACTGTTTAATGTTTAATAAAGTACTGATGCACTGATTAAAGATCAACATACGATGAATTAACTTAATCATAAGTTCATTGGATATACGTTGGTTGCCTTAAGAATAGTTGCGGTCACACGCGAGTTCCCTTCTTTGAAGTAGCATATATAAATATGATTATGGAAATGAAAAAGTTAATTATTTGTAAATACTGATTCACCCCCCCTCTCAATATTATTTCCAACAAGTGGGTGGTCATGGGTGCTCGCCAACTTGAGGCCCTAACATCCTCCCCCACTTTAAAAAGGTTGTCGCCCTCGACAACACCATCCCGACAAACTCCATCGTTAAGACCATTTGTCGGAAAGTGTCATTATATCCAACATCAATCATCCCTACTAAATGAACCATCTTCCTCCATCGCACTAACCTCCATCAAGGCTCATGACTCTATGTGGGTAAGAATTGTAGAATTTCTGCAGAAACTCTGATAGATCTAGAATTCTAGTTAAATTAAACACAAGTAATTTGCTGATATTCAAGAGAAGAGAGAAAGAATTTTCTCCATAAAATCAATGTATTAAATTAATGAACAATAGTAATACATGAGCAACCAAACCTATAATCCCAAAGGGAGGTGGTTGTATAGAAATTTCTAAATCTAGAAAACTAGGAAAAAACTGGTAAAAAAAACTAGAAAAGGCTAAGAAAAGCTAAAGGGAGGCCTAAAATAGCAACAATGACTCAAGAAAACCTATGCCAAATATAAGCCATGAGGAAAGCATGAGGAGGGGCATATTTCCCAAGGAAGACAACTTTAAAACATGCTAAAATGGTCTGGGGGATCAAATCCCTTGATTTAAGGGGGAATCTTCATGCGGGGCACCAATCCTCAAATAACTCAAGTGGATGAGGTGTGGTTAGGTGTGAACATGCACATAGATGTCTAATAGATTTAGGAACAAATTGGGAGAAGAAATACAAACAAGAACCGTGATCTACAATTCCATGTGCAAGCTGTGAGCCCGTGGAAATGTCGGTAATCATTGCGGAGTCCAGAGTGAACTCCACCTTCCTTCCAGAGCTGGAATGATTGATTTGATATATTGCGAGAAGATTTTTGGACAATGAGGGAACATCAAGCACATTTGTGAAGCAGCCCCCTTCAAGGTCTACAATTCCTTCTCCGCACACCTTTGCGGGTGTGGCATATCCCAAGTAAATTGGGGATTTGGTGCTTTCTTCGATGGAGGAAAATTCATCTTTAGATGCAGCCATATGGTTCAATGCACCTAAATCAAGGATCCAAGCTAATGGAGTGGATGTGACAGCCATTAAAGCATGACCATCACGTGCTCTCCCTCTCCCATATCCCGTTCTGTTATCATCCTTCTTCTTTTCATTCTTGGGCACGATCAGATTGTGCTGCTGCAATTGCTTAGCCATATCATCGATTTTTTTCCTCATGTAATTTTCTTCAGGATGAAAACATTTGGAACAATAGCTGCAAAGTGTTCTTTCCTTCTTCTTCTTACCCTTAGGAAAAGAAAAGCTCTCTGAATATTGTACGGGTCTCTCCTTCAATTCATTAAATTTACCCTTCCCTTTTTGCTTGTCTCTTCCACTGCTCTTTGGAGCATCAGTAGCCGCAAGTGCTTGGTTCTTTGAATGCTTGATGGAACCCATTTGGACTAACTTAGCTTGCTCTTGAGTCAATTCTGCAATGAAGTAATTCAATGGAGGCATTTTCTATTTTCCTGAGTCAATTTAGATGCTTGAAAAGATGATACAAATACAGAATATTCAGGGCCTAATTTCAAGAGAATCGAAAGGATGAGTTGATCTTCCTCTTTCTTGACTCCACATGCATCAAGTTCAATGAGGAGGGATTTAAACTTGGTGAAGTATTCTTGCAGGTTGCTGAAATGAGTTGGACTGAGGGATATGAGTTCATTCTCCAGTTGATGCACTGTCATTTCATCTTGCTTGCTGAATAATCCTTCCAATGTGGTCCAAACTACATCGGGAGTAGCGGCTCCGCTAACATGGAAGATGAGTTCTCTGGAAATTGATAGGCATATCAACCCAATTGCTTCATCTAATTTATTAAATTAAACACAAGTAATTTTTTGATATTCAAGAGAGGAGAGAAAGAATTTGCTCCATAAAATCAATGTATTAAATTAATGAACAATAATAATACATGAGCAACCAAACCTCTAATCACAAAGGGAGGTGGTTATATAGAAATTGCCGAATCTAGAAAACTAGGAAAAAACTAGTAAAAAAACTAGAAAAGTCTAAGAAAATCTAAAGGGAGGCCTAAAATAGCAACAATGACTCAAGACAACCTATGCCAACTATCATCCACGAGGAAAGCATGAGAAGGGGTGAATTTCCCAAGGAAGGCAACTTTAAAACATGCTAAAATGGCCTGGGGGACCAAATCCCTTGATTTAAGGGGGAATCTTCATGTGGGGCGCCAATCCTCAAATAACTCAAGTGGATGAGGTGTGGTTAGGTGTGAACATGCAATTAGACGTCTAAATGGTTTAAGAAAGTGGTTGGACCAATATTTCCATAATATTAAGCCTTTAAGGGCAAAAACAAGGGAAAGTTGGTCCACCGAGATAGTTTACCAAAAACCAAGTGTGAACATGATTTTTAGTGCATGTGGCTAAGTCAAGGATACTTAGGCTAAAAAATAAATGTAGATGTTAGGATTATATTTCAACGCCCCCCCTTCATCCTAACTCACTTATCTAAACTGAGTCCTAGCCAAGATGCCATGTTAGGTACTCAAGTACAATAAATAAAAGATCCTCATAAAATGAAGAAAGAGGGAAAACCTCATGGGATAACCCCCACCCAAAAGAGGAAAAAAGGGCTAACTGGCCAGAAGGGCCTACTCAGCTATCTCCACCACTCCAAGCATAGGTCTCAGTTCTAAAAATTTCTTTTCAGTAAAAGACTTGGTGAAGATGTCTACAACCTATTGCTCAGTGGGGCAGTACTGCAGTGATATGACTCGGTCACAGATCAGCTCGCGGATGTAATGCATGTGAATATCGATGTGCTTGGTCCTTTGCCTCTGAACTGGATCAATATCTGAATGGACCCCTGATTATCACAAAATATGACAGTTGGAAGTGGATACTGAATACCAAACTTGGAGAGAAGCCCCCACAGCCAAACAACCTGTGTAGTTGCATTCACTGCACCTCTATACTCTGCCTCAGCTGTAGATAAAGCAATTGTGGATTGCTTCTTTCTAGACCAGCAAAAAGGCCCTGAAAAAAAGCTGAAAACATAATCAAAGGTGGACTTGCGGTCTGTACCATCGCTGGCCCAATTAGAATTTGTGTACCCAATTAGTGAAAGTGGGCAATCTGCAGCATAAAAGATACCAAAACTAGAAGTACCTTTCACATATCTAAGTGTTATATACATATTTGGGCACTTCAACCCCAAGCTTATATGTTGATAAAATAGGGCTCATCAACCCCTAAAAGTGTTGTTTCATACCCTAAGAGAACATAGTCAGCTGATTACATCATTCCCCAAAAGTTCCACCTGAGAAACCATCTAGAAATGGCCTAAACTGAACCATACTGACTGCTCCATTGGCAAAGTGCGATGCATACTGAGTGGTACACTGCCCAGGTGTGATGCATACTGATTAGGCCTTATATAGGGTGCAATGGGTGAGGATGGATAAATGTCTGAGATAGTTTGCCTGGTGGTTGCTCATGGAATCTTCTAGAAACTTCTCCTATGCCACTTGCCTCTTTAAATTCGCCCAGGGATGAGTAAGAGATCCAAGAAATCTCCAAGTGGAACCAATTGTAACAAGTGGAATGACACTAATCAAAACCCCATGGATGACTCACACCCTTGCAAACATCTATAAATGGATCATCAATTCAAGAGATTTAGAGGCTGGAATATTGTGAATTGCTAGGAAGTGCTGATAGTTTGTAATTGAGGAATGAGCATTGTATTGTTGGTGTGATCTTGCTATTTCATGAGGTGAAGAGGGATTGAAGCTGGGAGGATGATGCTGGATCAGACAACTGGGTTATAATTCTCCCTTCTATTAATAAAGTTCTTCCAGTTTCTTCCATATTATTTTGCAATTATGAATGTTATCATTTATGAATGCTATCATTTGTTCATTACATGTCTTATTCTGTAATGTTTATGTTGTAATAGATCACAATGCTTTGACAGTTCTTTGTTGTTGTACTTGTGCAGGTACTCTCCAAGCGGGTTAAGTATGGGGAGGAGTTACAAGCTCTGTCAAGGGGGAGATAGATCAAGCAAGGGATTAAGCAAAAGTTCTAGGTTGGTTCCACTATCTTTCTCTTATCCGTTACACATAGAAGAAATCATTGAATTGCTTTAAACTGTTGTTTCTAGGGTAGCTGCCAAACCTAGAGGGCTAGTCGTTCGACAAGACACTAGTTTTTCCAGAAACAAATTGACGTCTCCACTAGGGAATGAATAGATGTTTGTTTGTTGTTATTGTTTGTTTTATAAACTATAGATAGATCCTGAAGTCAGCCAGGTAGCCTTCGAACTGCTCTTGCTCTGCAATTGCATAGTAGATGAATACTGGTTCAGTTAATCTCTGGTTTAGTTTATGAATTAAACATTTGACTTACAAGCACATCTAGATGCCCTTTTTGTAGCTCAGTAAACTCTCAAGGCATTCCTTAATACTTTTCTCTTTATTGTCCATCAAAGCTCAACTTAACTCATTGAAAACAACTGCACATCCGAGCCAAAACCCACTCCAGTTGCGCTTCCTGGCCCATCGCACTGTTTGTCATTGTAACCCAGTATGTATCACACCTCTCGAGTGTAGTAAGTGTGATGCATCCCTGTTTCTGTGAAGCCCAGGTGCGATGACTGACTGAACCCTTTTCCATTCTAGAAATTGGGGGTTTTTGACCTTGTTTTCAGTTTTGTTTAGTTGTTTTGCTGCTTATGAACAGTACCTCCTTACTGAAGCCTACTTGCACCACATATATCAACCTCCATTAGATTAGGATTAGTAATTATTTTGTGTATTTGTTCAACATTTACAATCCTTTGTCGAAAAGTTGCTTAAATCGATCTGTTGCTTTGGTACAAAAAGTGTCGTAATTGTTGTTTTGTGTCGAAAAGAGAAGTGTCGTGAATTTTTCCTTCCCTGGATAGTCAATTGAACTTTTCGCCATGTATTTGGTTTGATTTGTTTATGTTCGAAGTGTCAAAAGCATTTTCATTCAAAATTGAAAAGTGTCGTTGAGTCTTCCTTTCTCTTTTGAAGAAGAAATTGTCGAAAATGTCATTTTGAAAGAAACATTTCAGATCTTTGCTGCATTTAGTTTTCCTTTTTGGCATTTTTCACATTAAGGAGAATGAAAATGAATACATGCATTTGCATTTAGCATTTTCTAGTTTGTGTGTGAAAATATGATTTAGGGAAATGCACTAGGGTTTGCTCTTTGCTCTTTGTTTGAAAGAATAATCTTCTTTCCCTAGTAGCTAGGATTTTCATTGCTCAAAATAAACAAAGATTGTTTATCATTGTAGATTGCATTTTAGGAATTTCAAATCAACATCATGCAGCGAACCATTGAAAGGAAAAATCTAAACAAGATCAACTTTAAAATAAATTTCAATGAACCTAACAACGCTTTGGAACTTAACGCAACACATCTAGAGGTCTAGGCTAGAGACGTGTTCCGACGTCATTAAAACTAGTGGCTATCGTTTTCATTGTAGGTTGGGTGATTCCTCCTCCTTGATATGACAAGTACTAGCATGAACTTGTGCTCCCCGTACTGTCTGATATATATTGGTAGACCACAATAGGCTTAAATCCTTTATCCATAGGAAGCGGAGTCTGCTACCTTATTGATTGCAATGCACTGAACACACCATTCAGGAAGATTGACTACCGTACATAATTCCTTGGTAATTTCTCTTTAATTTATCACCAAGGTGTATATTGCAGTTTTGCAATTGGTTTGGTAATCCCTCTGTCTAGATTTTCCAGAGTAGTCTCTTTCATTCCTTTTTGACTCTTTAAAAGAAAAGGTCCATCTGAGCACTTGTCACTTCAAGCTCATTAAAAATCGAAGGTTACTAGAGTCATCTCTAGCTTTTTCTCGAATCTTAAATACTAAAAAAGAAAATTTATGTCAAAGCGTCATTAAAATTAATTGAATTTGGAATAACATCCCTGTTCCTTAGTTGATCTTAGGTTGAGATAAATGGAGACAAATCGAGAGTCCACCAATCAAGGAATCCCTTTTGAGGGGAATCTTAGTCCTTTTCCTTCTTGGATAAATATTGGTACTCCTTATATGGCTTCATTATCCCTTCCAGGAATTACCATTGGCCTGCCAGTATGGCTGTTTTCAACCTCTGTGGTTCAAAATGCTGTGATTCCTCCGCAGTCGAATCAACCTCCATTTGATCTTGAAGTTGACCCTTCACCTTCTTCCTCGTTTGTTTCTCCCTCCCCTTCTTCCTCTTCGCTTGGTGAAAATAGCGATACTAGTAACCAGGTGGCTGAGAAGAAAAAGAAAGGGAAGGAGAAGAAGAAGAAGCCAATTCAGCAAGGGGGCAACCAAGCAACCATTGCTTTGAATGCATCATCTGGTGAAAATCCGCACATTAAACTTCCAAAACCCAAATTCCATGCATAATTTGTACGGAAGACCATTTTAATTGAGATTATCCTTTCTTTCCTCAGATCTTGAAAGAATGGTCTCCCCGTTCACACCATCCCATGTCATCAACTTCTAGAGATCATGTTGGTAACACGCCATCAAATAGTGAACGTAAAGTTCATTGACAGAAGGGAAAGGTCAAAATTCCATGTAGGTTATGTGAAGTTAATCATTCCCTTCACCATTGTCCTTTTTTGGATGAAGCCAAAAGAGTGTTGGATAACCATCCTGCTTCACCGCAGCGACTTCCATCTGGTTACAAGAAACTCTCCCTAAGTCCTTTACTAGTTGAAAATCCAATTGACTTAAATCAACTATTAGTCGAAACCACTCTCTCTGAAAGTGAATCTTATGAGTCTTTTCCCGACCAAAGTCAACAGATCGAGGTAACAATTGACCCAATTTCACCTTCAGCTAATCGTACCTTTCCCGAAGAGAGTGGAAATGATACCATTCAAATTCTCTTTGTTACTTTAGATTCTAACAAAATTGGGGGCAATCTGCCTGTTCCATCTAGATAGGAGGAAAACCTTCCAGTTCTTGTAATGCAAGGGGTTAATTCACCCATTTATTTGGTACCCCCTCCAAGTACTCTAGTCACTTCCTTTGATTTGAATCGACTGGCAAGATCCCACCTTCCTTATACACCTTTCCAGATCATAGTACAAGTTTGTAAAATGATCATGTCTGGCACTATCATAGATGAAGGTGCATCAGTGAGTATCCTTTCCTCAACTGCTTGGAAAGCACTTGGTTCGCCACTTCTTATGCCTGTTACACAGAATCTGTTAGGCTTTAACAAAGGAACCAATCGACCGTTAGGGATTCTTCCTACGTTACCTATCACTTTGGGAGGGAAAACTGTTCATCTGAACGTGATGGTAGTCCTAGGACCTTTAGATTACAATTTACTTCTTGGGCGTGACTATGTTTACAACATGGAAGCTATTGTTTCAACACTCTTCCCAATAATATGTTTCCCGCATGAAGGCAAAATTGTCACCATTGACCAACTTTCGTTTCCTGGTCCAAACATAGCTCGAAGTCAATCATCATCCCTAAATGATCCATTTGCATCAACGGTATCAATTGAACCTTCATTCCATCCACTTGATAGCCAGGAGTA